>OX402541.1:1375778-1603731 GCA_948098885.1 Drepanosiphum platanoidis | reverse complement strand
AATAGAAGACAAATTTCAAAATAATATCGTATAAATTAATAAATATTATATACGTTTTCAATTCACCGGTATATATAAATTTATTTTTTTTTTCTTTTATTTATTTCAAATATACGGACGTAAGTCCTATCACAAATTATTAGAAGCAAAGAGCTGTACAATATAGATATAAATCTTAAATAACAGATTATATACAAATACACATAAACATATATAATTATATATTCACATACATAAATTTAAAATACATAGAGAACTTGGATTATAAAAGCGAAACGTATGAGACTAAGGACCACTAAATATAATCACACTTAAATCGATTGCAGCCTGCTGCCATTAATAGATTAGCAGGGCAACTGATAATATAATTTTTAGTGGAATTAACTGGGTAAAAAGGCTTATGATCTCTTGTGTTTTGGGAATTTATATTAAAATTAATGAGTGAGAGAAGATCCGGACAAATAGTATTACCTAAAATTAAGTTGTGTAAACATTTTGATATAAGATGTAATTTTACTATAATTTTATATATATATTCAAATAGAAACCGTATTCGATTTTAAATTTCCAATCATAATATATAATAGGCGATGAACTTGAGAGTGAATATGTAAATTTATTTAACTGTATATTGTGTACGTTTTACTATAAGAGGTAGTTAACACAAATTACATCATAAAACATTTGCAAATAAATTAGAAAATTTTAAATCGGCTTTCTTGCGAAATTCGTTGTCGCGGTGATGACACGACTTTTATAGTCATCGCAGGATGGGTATACGTATACTCGACTTATATAAGTGAAAAAACAATTACGACGGACGTCATACTTTTTCGTAAAATTATAGTTATTTATATATTGCGTAAATCTCTTGCACTCTCGAAGTATAATAAAAGGTATTAATTTCAATAACCATGTCTTATTGTTTGGCGATTTGTATATATTTTTACTTTTCTGGGTCGTTTCGAATGACAGTATATATTAATGTGCCGGTGTGGACCGTTTTCCTATTATATACAATTTTTAATCTTGCAGTCCGAACTAATTGTGATGTAATTTTTGATATTTTTACAGACGAAATGGCATCGTGAGACGAATACGAGTTGAAAAAACCATTTCGGTAAGTCGAATTTCGTTTTGATATTTTTTTATTTATATGCATGAATTCTATATTAGAAAAGTTGTTGATATCTCATCGATCGCGATTACGAAATATACGATTTTCGGTAAATTTTTTACGAAAACGCTCGCGGTCGTTTAAACGTACGTTTTGCATCTAACTTTCCGACCAATTACACTATTACCTGCAATTACTCTATGGTAATATAATATTATGCAGTATTGTTGTTTTGTATGAGAACTCGTTTTGTTTGCTTTTTTTTCGATCGTTGAAAATTGCAGCATTCGGGAGGACGGACGCCGCCACCTCCTCCTCCTTCCCGACGTGATTTTTCGCGCGGGATAAGCGTTTCGGAAAATGGCGTGTACGATAAATACAATTATTTTTCACCGTAGAAAATAATCGAGTATATTATTATCGTTAGAGTCCGGATTTGTATATGCACTCAAAAAGGCCAAAATATAGTATGCATTTATGCATCAAAACACTTTAAAATATACCCACTTGATATGCTCTTATTTATTTTTTTTAATAATATGCAAAAATATGCTCTTATACCCAAAATTTATTTTTTCAACTATATGTCTATAAGTCGATGTCTATCGACTTTAAACATTTACCAAAGAACTATACTAAATATTTAAAAATATATTTTGCGATAAACGAGATATATTTTTTCTCTATGCATTATCTGTTACACCACAAATCGTCCACATTTCTTATACTCCCATCGAAATGCATACAAATCCGGACTCTAATTATTGTATTGAAACTTCGGGTTCCCAGAGGTGGTCACCCTGTATTACATAATAATAATATGTAATATAATTATTTTTTTCATTCCACTGGCGGCGGCGACGGCGATGAGGGCGTTTTTTCCTTGTCGACGACGTGGCCCCTCGTCCACCCGCACCGCGTTCGCGTCGCGTCGCCTCGTCGTCGTCGTCGTCGTCGTCGTCGTCGTCGGTTGGGATCGGGGCCGCGTCTCCCTATCTGCACCCCGCACGGTCTTTCGAACTGCGCGCAACGTTCGCCCGGCGCGTGCGCGTGCGAACGTTGACCGCGCCGGGCAGTGTGCCGCGCGAACGGAGCGATAACGGCGACCGCGACCGACGTCGGCCGACACGGGCCGCAGCGACCCGGCGACGTTGCCAGTTGTGGCACAACGGTTTCGCCAGGCTGCCGCGCGCGCGCTGACCTCGCACGTACGCCATTTTGTGCCCGCCGACGACGTGTTATTATTATAATAATATTATCGTCGTCGTGTGTTGTACACTTTTTTTTTTACTGCTACACTATATACTACAACCGCGCTCGTTTTTTTATCGTCATTATTTATTATTATTATTATTCGTCGTCGTCGTCGACGGAGAGCGGCTGTTGTAGTTTTGCCTATACGCCGCGTCCTACATACGCGATAATACAAAAATAGTAAAATATTGCGTCGTCGTTGAAATATTATTCCGGACATACGTCCGGTAGACGACTTGACGAGGGTGGGGGGGGGGTGTACGAGACCACCAACCCTTCCCGAAAATCGAAAATTATTCGTAATCCTTGTTCCGTCGAACATATATTTTTAAATCGCATTATTATTATACCGCGGTATACCCGCAGTATACCGCCGCGTCCCCAATTATTATATATTATCTCTTTCGTCGATACGATAACGATACTCGTTTTCTTCGTTAAATCCACCCGGTAAGTTGCGCAAATGCACAGCTGCACCGGCGAAAAAACCGTTTCCGATTATAATTAATCTAATTTTCGTGTTATCTCCTCCGCCGCTCGGAAAGACCGTTTAAAAGACCGTTTCACCTATGTACATATTATAAGTATCTGCAATCGCCCATCATAATTCCTGCCCCAGGTGTGTGTTTGTGCAGGCCCGATGAGAGGGGGGGGCAGCCGGGGCTGTAGCCCTGGGGCCCGGGCTTCAATAAAACTTTTTAATAATTACTTTGTACCATCATATTATGTTACAACATGACTTTTGCTTTTAAATATCTTACACTACATACGTAAAACCAATTATAAAACAATAAAATAACAAATTTTTGTATCAATAATAAAAGCATCATATAAGTATTTTTATGTCTCAACATTTGTGTATCAATTCTTGCATAATATTTTTTCATTACCTCTTCGGTACCTATACACATTGGGACGACACTGAATGTTAGTGGTAAGTTTGATACCTCGTGTAAGAGGGGCTCGGATAAGTTTGTCCCCGGGGCCCTTGATTTCTCTCCACGGCGCCTGCTGTAATTTCGTTTCGTATAAAAATTCGAGGGGGCTAATACGTAGAATAATACGCAAAGTTTTGTCGACGTGATGTGTAACCTCCCGCGATTATATGTTGTCCGATATCGTATACGAAAATACGGCTGGCGCAACGAATAAATACTTCCCAAAAAGGCGGCGGACCTTGTTGCGGTTTAGGGTCCAGGGCTGTAGGTTTTTAATACGCTATTTAAACCTCGACATTTCGCGCGTTTCTAAAAAAAAATATAGCAGAGTTCGTATTGAAATCAAAGAATTCCCTTGCATTATTATTACTATTATACCTAATTGGATGACTTTGTTCAATGATTCGTATCATGTCGTTAAAATACCGCGCGTTTTTCGAATCGCTGCAGCAGTAATCGCGCGTCTGCAGTTATGATTAATCAATAGAAATACTCGCGATAGGTATAATTATATTTAGTGATAATAATGACTTGCGATGTGCACACCTGCAGCAGCACTGCAGTTTACTACGTATAAATAACTTCACACGCATATTAAACCTATATTTATTTTTTTGTGATTGAATACACCGTATAAATATTGCCCATGAAAATGAAAAACGTACGTACAAATCTATAAAATTGTCATCTACGACGATGAGATAGATGATGCAACCGCGTATAGTTTCTTTTTAAGCTTGGTCGATCGATTTCGTTCGTTTTAATAATAACTCGAAACTTCTAAATTAAATTGTCGCCGTTATGAATCCATTTCGACGTTGGAAGTTCAGCTTTTTAGAAATAAGAATTACCTCGGGCGATAAACCCATCATTTCTGTTTCGTCGTTTTATTATAGGTTGAAATCTCACGATTATTACCGAAATATACGTAGTTAATCGCATCGACTGCAATTATTAGTTTTGTCCAAACTCTATATTATACTCGTAGTTTTTATTAAAAAAAAAAAAAAAAACACTCGAAAGTTACTGCTATAACCCTGATAATAATTAACGTGAGACGCGCGCGCGCGCAGTCGACTTTTTTGTATTATTATATTAATCGTTTCTAAGGCATAAGTCGTAACTATAGGGAGTGGATTTAATCTTATTATATTATCTGCGTGGTTTATTATTTTCGTTCGTTAAATATTATACTCGTACGCTTAAATTTTCCGTTGCACATTATGATTATTACAACGGTTTACAAACGTATCCGATTTCACATTTATATTTAATAAGTAATAACACTTATATATAATAAGATATGGACATATTATTATAATATTATTTAAGAACTTTGAATAATTTGAATACTATCACGTAATATTAGCTCATTGTAATCTATATACAATTGTTTGGTTTAGTCGATTAGAATATTGTTATCATAATAATAATATAGATATTACTGCAGTATATTATGACACAAAGAAACCATAATATTATTATTTTCCGATTTTGAGCTGTTCATATAATATTTTATTATCTACAATATTATTACAATAATAATTATTTTATCGTATATTTACGAAACTATTGCATAATAACGTACACGGGTATGACGGCTAATCTAATACATATTTTTCTTATTCGTTTTTAAGTAAGAGCATTATAACAGTTAGATACATAGTTCGATTATTTGTCCGATGATGGTACAGTGTAGACGGTGATTTATTTTTATTTTTTTAATGATGCGTAGGTATATTACCTTCGTTATAATGTCCATGTTTACGTCTTTATTATTATGCAGAAAGTGTAATAGCTTATTTGTTTAAAATAGTAATAATAATATATAGAGGTATACGTTTATGATTAACCTAATTTCTATACGTAATGATTAATGATTAAATAATATATTGATAAATACATATTATATACCTACGGCGGCGGCGCAGATCTATACAATATTATATACGCGATAAGTAATTTATTATAGGTAGTAACAAAGTCCCATAATAAAGCGAAACATTCGCGTCGATAATTATTTTGATTAATAATACTATAATGGTGTTGAATCGAGAACAAATTTATCGAAACTATATCTATAATAGGTAAATCAAATCGTTATACTCTGCAGAGGTTAAAGATTAAGTATAGCTGCAGGTTTTTTAACACGCAATATGGGTTTATAAAAATCGTTTTATTTTTTTTTCTACATTATATAGATGTAGATGATATTATATCGTATCCATTATGCGTTATTATATCTATGTAACATTGTTTTCCTTAGAGTATTATCTTATAATTTATACAACACGTGTCGTCTATGAGTTTTATCGTATTATACATCATGGTCGCATAATATTGACTATATATAGTCCGTAGTATTTGATCTTTGAATTTACAACACTTAATTGATTTTAACGCGTAATTTACTCGACTCTAATCGACTCTCACCATAGATTTTATAGTGTATATTATATTCTACTTTATATTATACCTATAAAGTATTCAAAATAATATGTGTTATTAATTATGATGCTTCAATACTTGAACACTTTTCTTTTTTTTTCCGAACGATCTTAACGAGTTAATTTATCTTAATTATCTTGATAATAAATCTTTCAAACCAATCATCGGTATAACTATAATATTATAGTTTATCGATCGTTGAACGCGCAACACTGTATGGAAAATATATGAAACAAATGTTTTAAATATAAATAATGGTTAGTCAACGCGCATTATATGCGGCGAACTATTCAAATAAATTTTAATGAAACTATGAATATAAATCCCCCAAATAAAATCTACCTAATTGGACCACCCTTTTTCATCCCTTATGGAGAGAGGAGGAGTGATTTTTAACCCTCTAAATATATAGAGGGTTACAAAACGGAAATGGCACTGCGTGTAATACAATACAAAGGAAATAGAACTTTCACCCCCCGAGTTATTGGTACTATATACAATGGTTTTGTACTGTATAGCATTATATAGTGCTATTTCGTGACAATTCAAAGTGCATATTAGCGAAAAACTTATATATATATATATACACACCATTCATTCTTCCCACATATACTACTCCTGCTGCAGTACGTTTGATTTGCCATTACTAAAGGATACATAATTACCTATGTTGTAATTATAATATCGTGTGTCCTTTATTTTACATACAAAGTTTATCAATATAGTAATTATTAATATGCAGGTTTCAATTTTCACTATACTCGTACGGTTATTATACAGCTATATTAGTACGGCTATAAAAAAAACTGGTACCTATATATTATATTAAGAATCTATTACTTTATATAAGATGTTTATTCTCGAATTAATATTATAATTTTATGACGCGAACTATAAACGCTGACGGGGAAGGTATAATATATTATACTCGTATATTCGATAGTTATTTTCTAAATTTTATTTGAATTCGAGACGTAGTCTTTTTATATGACTTACGCGTGCATATAGGGGACCGTAAACGATCGATTATATTGGCCAATATAGTGTGTAAACTATATACGTGCAATATCAAAGTGTCGATTAACACTATATCGAACTAATTAAAAACGTTTTATCCATATCGTATGCTGACCAATAAAATGTATGTAATACGCGTAATTATATATTATAGTTTAATTTAATATCAATCGTTGTAAATTGATTGTGATGATGGTATACCGCTCGTAATAATGTTATATGTAGAAATACGCGTCATATATAGGCAGTGGTGTATTGGTAAATCTACATATATTTAATGAGTATACACATTAATAATTGTATAATATTATTATTATAAATCCCAAATATTTATTTACATTATACTTTGTTATAATTTATAAAATAATAGTAAATTATATTACGATATGACGCAAAATATTATTCATTTTTTTTTTTTTCGCATTTGTATTTTTCGATGTATTCGACGTACCATTTTTTCTTCGATTTCTCCGGTGTCTACTTGCACAAGAAATTTCTGATTCTTCACGTTTGTCGGAGTACTTCTTAATTTAAATACAAATAATATTCAATATAACTACTATACTTTTATAAGTGTTTATACTTATAAACTACGTACATGCGTGTAATTCATTAAATTCGCATAACAATGTTTTCCCTATTATAAATAAGTTTTATTTTGTTTTCGAGCCATGTTGGTGGGAGCATATATACGCTAGAAATCGAAAATCTTCGTGATTGTGGCGTTATAATATACGCCCGCATATGCGCGTACCAATAATTGGACCCCCCCGGATCATAATATTTTTCGTCGGTCGTATAAATTCTTCAATTGCCCGCGTGATTGCGTTCAATATTTCGATTCAATCAGTCTGAAACGTCACTTATTATTCGTTCGTCGCACGGTCGATTATTATATTTAGTGCGCGCGCGCGTCTACCCCATTAGGCCACAATAATGAGAGGAGCGGCGGCGGCTCACCCTTATAATGCTCGTACGTCATCATCGCGACGCGACGACGTCATTTTTCGATTATACGTCCCGCCGACGCGCTCTTAACCACGCGTTTTAACACGCTCCGACAAATTCTGACGGTTGCTTTGTTGTTGTACCCTTTTCCTGCGCGCGCAGGAAGCCTATTTTTATCGCGCGGGCTTATATTTAAACGCGCCGCGGAGAGGGAGATTATTATTATTCCTTCGAATCGTGTCTCGCGAACCCCACGTATACGTATTATTTTTAGACGTCATTATGTTTTTTAGGCCGCCGCCGCCGCCTCCGCCGCCGTCGTAACCCTGAGCGGACGTTCCCCGCGGGGTGGTCTCGCATATTAGTACATATAGCTATAGTAGATCGCCGTTTATTTATAGAATATATTATTATAATAGAAACAAGCTCTATACGTGCCGCGTTAAGTACCTACGCGGAAAAGAATAAGTTTTTTAAAACATTCGATTATTGTACTACAGTAGACTTATTAAATTTCACTCTGTGCGGTCTCAATGGAAACATACGTTTTGTTTTTCGTTTTCGTTCGAGTTTGCAGGAATCTATATTTTACTAGCTGTCCCCGCACAGCTTTGCCCGTGTGCACAGTATTGATTAACATTCATATTTCTGAAGATGTCTCTATATACTAAATAAAACCAAACTATTGACCAAATTTGATACTCAGAGTTCCAGCGGTTCTGGCTAGGCGATTTTTTCTAACTTTACCCTTTTTACCACCTTAGGGGTTGAATTTCAAGCTTCAAACCTTCCCCGAGACTTGGCCAATCCATTAGTGATAAACTGATTACCGCGTACTAAAATCCACCGAGAGCTGTCCTTGCAAACGTGGTTTTGCCATTTAAAATTTTGTATTATGAAAAATTACCAACCTATTGTAAGTATGTATATGTGAAAAGTATATGAAACACGTATATATATATTTTAATTGAAAATGATTCGCAAAAAAAATTTATAAACAATGATGATGCGGTCACTATGGTTACAGTATAGGTATATACGTACGTAAATGGGCTAAATTTTTCCTATAACCAATAGCAACCATTTATAAACAAAAATTTTAAAAGTTCATCACAAAATCCCCGTTTGAGCACCTCCCCTAATTGGATTTTCCAAAAAACCTTCTCTTGGCAATTACGAACAATTCAAAAAAAATTTGAGCCAAATCGGCCCAGCCGTTCTCAATTGATGAATTGTTATACATTTTTGGCTCCATTTTTATATATCGTCGTTGTAGATTCGAACTTTTGTTGGGTTCGACATTATAATGTTTTAAACGAATCGATCGGGCTCGTTATTGTTTCACTCCGAAAGTTTTCTCCAATCCTTAAAAGCGGTGTTTTAATATTCGCAGGACCCTTCGTTCGCGTTCGGCGCGTCTATATATAATACATAATATGGCCATAAGGGTGATCCTTATTTTTCGTTTTTGATTTTTTTCCCAGTTTACCCCCCCCCCCTGAATAGGTTCGATTACCTAAAAAAAACCATAGGAAAAAAGTTTCAGGCAAATTAATTTAACCCGTGCTCAAACAAAAGCTCTAAAGTTACAAAAATAGTCAATTTTCAATATTTTTAGACATATTAACTCTAGTTTTGAAAATAAATGTGACGAAAAATACTAAATTTACTATAATTTGTTTCAAATATAGATATTTTTGCTAATATTTTACTTTTTATATAGGTACTCGTATAACTACGGTCGGAATCTTCTTTTTTCATTCAACACAATATAGTATTACCGTTCGGTCGTTATTTGTATTGACGTTTTTGTTTCTCGGACGTCGTCGTTCGTTCTGTTTGTCGTCTCGTCCGTATCTATATATATATATGCAGCTATTTGTTACCACTACTTTGTTACCACTTGGACCGTATTGACGTGTGATCGCGCATATGTATCCGCGCGCGGCATAATGTGTATAGTCGCGCGTCTATTATATCATCCTCCACACGTTTTAACTGCATGTTTCGCAGCAGTGAGTATATTGCTTTTGTCCTACTAGACGTCCGTTTGAAATTCCGCACGCAGTCACGTCGTCGACTTTTTGCCATAGTAATAATGATTTCGTTCGAATCAGAAATTCCGACGTGTGTCTACGTGATGTTTTTTTTTTTTTCGTACGAAATTCCGCGTTGAATACGAATGAGTCGCCGCCTGCACTGCAACAATATAATAATATATATATAATACGTTTCCGACAGTATAAATCGCGTGCTACGCGATATTGTTATTATTATTATTATATATATATTATTTACGAACTGTAATTAATCAATATTATAAAACTATTATTATTGTATCATACAAGCAGTACGTACGTATGTTTATACACAAAATAACGCTTATTATTTCATCGGCGGCGTCGAGAAAAAAATTAATTGATCGCAGTTGTGTTAATATGGCCGAGAGTTTTATATTCCCCAGTAGCAACCGTCTGTCTGCAATATAGTTTAAAGTCAATTGTCGTCAAATAAATATCCACTCGACTTCGATTGATTTCGTTTTTAAATACCTCCCTCCTCCCCAGTTGATGAACGTATTCGTTAGAGGAATTTAAAACTTTCGAGTTTAATCTCATAAAATGTACTCTTTTTCCTCGTCAAATAGCATGTAAATATTATAATGCGAAGTTTTTCATTCTCATTTTCTCATAGTTCTTATTGGTATAAAAACAAGTTGAGCGTTTTCATAAGAAACTCTTTTTTCCTATTAATCTTTCAAGTGCTGTAGTTTTAATTAAACATTTTATATATATATATATTAGAAATTCAATTGAGAATTTCAGTTGTTTAAAAGTTTAATAAATTGCGACGTGTAATTAAATATATACTCAAAGATTCTAAAAAAGAGGAGTTTAGTGAATAAATTATCTATAGGTAAGTGAATTCACATTAAAACGAATTAACGAGTTAACAAATTTAATTTACATAATTTTTTATTTAGCTTGTAATTAGCTATTTAGCATATTATCTTATGAATAGGTATATAATATAATAAAATGCTGTATATATTATCTGCAATACATTATAATACTATATTTTTAAACTTGTTTTTATAGCCTTCGTATACTTAAAATTCTGGTGTTGTATTTTCAAGTAATTTATTTGCAGATCTTCCAAAATACAATTTAAACTAAGTGGGTTATTTAAAACTAGTCGTATTAATAGTTATAGATTTAATTAATTGATATTATAGGTAGGCAAATGATAAAAAATAAATATAAGTAATATAATATTTTACGAGTTATTTAGCATACTTGATATCTCTTACACATATAGCAAAACGTTAATTATTTTAAAGTCTACGAAATTCCTATTTTATTCAAATACAAAAACATAATATTAAAAAAGAAAAGCGTTGGGCCAGAGATTGGAATCTAAAGAGATATAATAGGTGACGGTCGGTGAATGATTTAAGAAAATGGGTTTTTAAATTTGAAATTTGATTGTATTATTATTGTTTTGGAAAAACTAATCCAAGTAAAATGTGTAATAGGTAGGCGATCAGCGTTTATTTCTATATTTTCTATGGATATTCATATAGTAGTCGGTATAACATAATTTTAGTGATTTCTTTTACTAACAGATTAACCCGAATTATCATTCGGTTAAAATTATTAAAAATTATAAAAATTCTTTAATTTGTTTTTCACCAACGCGAGATTTATATACGAGTTATTGGATTTTCGAAATTTTTGTCAAAAATATCGAGAAACTCTTATAAATGATATATATCTCGAGGCTTATTCGAGCGAAGGAATCGAAGGGACAGTTTATTTACTAGTAAATAATTATATCGATTATAAACGATATATATTACCATAATGTAACAATACTTATCATTGCGCGCGCGTATAGCTAAAATCGTAGCCACGGGCAATTTTTAATTTAACCTGTTATTAAATTGGTTCGGTTTAAATTGATTTCTTTTTAGTCGTGGAATTCTCTATTGACTGAAGTTGAAAAACGTACGAAATAATTAATATGATTTATAATAGTAATGTCAACGTCGTTTACACTTAATGACCCATTATTAGTGAGGTTAAAAAGGGAATTTAAAAAAAAAAAAAACGTCTACACCCGGAAAGAATTCGCCCGCGCTATTCTAATTATTTAATGAATTTACCATTATAATTGAATAATAATAATTGTACTTATATTTAGTGTATAATTTATAATTACGTACATAAACAAGAATGCATAACGCGTGATGATGGGATAGTGAAAATTCTTCACGGCGTGTTATTTACTTTAATCCCATCGAATTAGTTGCACACTTGCACGAGTATGTTGGCAATTAAATATTACGAAATAGTTGGGAATTAGCGCCGCCGCGCCGTCTATAATTTATTCATATAACTATCTAAACCTTTTGATATTAGTATATACAGGTGAAAATTTGCCCAAAGTTATATGGGAAGGATACATATAGCGATCCTTATTTTCATGTGTATATTACGATTAAATATATTATAAAAAAAGGGTACGGATCCATATGGATCGCGATGGAATATTGTTTTGGAAATACTCATTTCATGACTCGGGGTGGCGCGTTTTGGTCAATTTTCATACAGGGGTGTGCCGCGAGATTTTCGTAACAACGCCGTAACCGGTTTTGAAATCGTTTGCCCGGCGGACGTTTATTCTCTTTCTCCGTCTGCAGAGGCGTCTATTATAAATAGTCGTTGAATCGATAATCGTTCTCCCTCCTATAAATACGCCACCAGTGTTTTGCGTCATCGCTATTATAATCGTTACCTATTATCTATTATTATTTGATATCTGGCGTACTGCAGCAGTACTGCAGTACATACTTTTTTTTAGTTATTTTTAGTGCACGCGTATTGCAAAAATGTTTAAATGTACACACGCGTTTGAGCGTTTTCGCGTGGGCGTTTGGCCGCTTCGTATACACACGTGTACGATAAAAAAAAAAAAACTCATCCACCTCCCACTCTTTTGTCGTTTCGTTCGTTCGACCGAAGAAACGATCGCCCTGTATGATGCTCGGCGGCGCGTTTCTTCTTTATGGCGTCGTCATAGTACGTCTGCTGTACAAGCCCGGTGTAAGGGTGGGGAACGGAGAAGTGGTGAAAACGAAAAAAAATAAAAAACTCGTACAGGAGGTATACGAATAATAAAAAATAAAACTACGCGGCGCGGCGGCGCGGCGGCGGTTCAATGCTTATCGACGCTGATAACAATACGCATTTGTACAACCCGTTCGTGTGTGCTCCTCGCGCGTCGTGTAAACGGAAAGCGACAAAAAAAAAAAAAACCGATAACGACTTTGATGGTTTGCGTCTTTATCGACCGTTTTACGATTATTATTCGGCATTCATATTTTATAAATCGTAATTATTATTTCAAAACATCTAAGCATCGAACGATTCGAACGATTCTAAGGGTATTTATTTCCTTCGCGTACGTTTTTCTAGGTCATAAATATTATACTCTTTTGTTTTTTTTTTTTTTTCGGGAGGGGCGTCCGAGTGCGGACCGGTAATTACGAGTATAACACGATAATAAAAATCGGAAACATCGCGACGACGGCGTAAAATAATAATTAAACTAATAATAATAATAATAACATAATAGTGTAGTAGCTTACCGCGGCGGAAACAACGGTCCCCGGGAGGCCCCTATCGGCTACTATTATTACTACTATTATTATTATTTTATTTTATTTTATTTTATTTCACTGCCGCCGTGTCCGTACGGCACGGCGAGTACAACTATGCGCCGCCGGTAGCGCGGTCCGTTCCAAAAACAACTCAAGGTCGACACAATAAACGCGGATTTCGCCGCACAGTGTTGCCAACTCGGCGGTTTGTAGTGGTGCCGGTGCGGCGGCGGCGGCGGTGAGGGGACACGGCGACGGCGACGTCGTAATTAGGACAACAACGACGGGTGACACCGCCGCCGCCGCCGCCGCCGCCCGGCCGACGCCCGTATTTGTCGCGCCCGGCCGTGGCGGCGACGACGACGACGACGATTCCTCTCCGACCGGTTGCCGCCACATACGCGCGCGTGTAATAATGTTATTTTATTATTTTTTTTTTATATCCGTTTCTGCGCGTATTATTTTCGTCGACGCTCGGAAAATGTGTTCTATCGAAATGTCTCGCAAAACGACGCGGGTTTTGTTGTTTTTCTTCTTCCGGTGCCCCCCCCCCCCCCGCGTACCACGATGACGACAACTGTAATAATAATAATTATCGACGACGTCGATTATCGTTTTCCTTTTCCGATATTATATTATTATTCATTTTACGCGCGATTATCGTTTTCGTCGCTTTTTTCGCGAGGACGATCTTTTTCAATCGACACGTAAATGTCGTAAAACAACTCGTCGCACAGAAATGAGAAATTTTTAAAATTTTAGGCCTCGGAGCGCGAGGCTAATATCGTAATATGATGTGTGATATATATTTATTCGATTTACGGCCTCTCGGATTCGTCCGCATCGCGTTAAATCATTCGTCGCCGCGTTATTCTATAGTTTTCAATAAATCGTTATTCGCTCGTCGCGGGAACGCTTGTCAATGCGTTTGTTCGCTAGTAATAATAATTAGAACTATAAGACACTTTAGAATTATAAGACCGGCGCGAAAACGGTTCCGTTGTAGAGGCACCTCTCGTAAACACTGCAAAATCCGCCGCGGTGCCGTTATTCTAGGTATATATTATGCTACGTCACGACAATATAGACGCTATATATTATTATAGTCTCAAAGACGTCTTTTTTCTTTTTTCTCCCGTTTACAATGCGAGCCGGGGAACGCTCGAAGGTCGCTGATTCTATATATATATTATATTATATTATCTATAGGGCGGCCCGTGTTCTCCACACCATCAGATATTTCAACCGCGGCCGCGGTGCATATAATGTATGTGTTTATGGGTCTCGTTTCGGGTGTCTGGCGGCAGCCGCCGACGATATATTATATTATTGTACAATAGAGGTGTACAACAATAAAAATGGACCTTCCAGGCCGACGACGACGGCTGCAGCGGGTCCATTGCTGATAAATCGGTTTACGACAACCGAATACATCGCCATTGTGACGGGACTTATAGGTTGTATAAATATAATATCGTATATGGTATTTCACTCCGGCGCATATACCTTTTCACACAATACATAACGTGTGCGGACCTAGAAAACGTTTTCGAGATAGATTTTTAAACAAAAAAACAACACGTGTTATACGGTACTTATATATACCATCCGCGGCGCACAACGCGGGTGATATTTGTTTTTCGTGTCCTATTGTGAACGGACGTCGTCGTCGTCGTCGTGTCGGGTGTTTTCGTGATGTATATGTATGGTGACCAGATATTAAAAAAAAAAAAACAAGTACATCGATATAATATGTATAATATTATAATATATAAATGGATACAAATTATAATAGAACATAAATTTAAACTCCTTTATTACTTTATTTTAATACTTACATAAAGTATCATAGATTTTTAATCTAACAGTTAAAAATAAAATATATATATCATAAAACTTAAACCATGTGACTAGCATAAAAAACAAAACTTAATGACAAACTCTTAACAACAACAAAAAAAAAAAACAACTGATTATTACTTCAATATTTATCATAAATCTTATCATTCGTTCTTTATCTTTTACAACATTATATTAATTTTACTTTTTTTTTCGACCAATATGACGAATTCGGGTAACTTTAACATTATTTCATTTACAGTTATTACATAATCATTACAAAGAAGTACATTTTAGTGTACTTTATCGATTTACCTAGGACAGTAGGACAAGTATTTAAAAATCAGTACTGTCCTTATAAAATAAGTACGTCTGGTCACCATATGTATATGTAATACGGAATTCCGTCGTCCGAAATCTCGATCATGTTTTCGGTACGTATTATACGCGAGAACGCTGTAAACAATTTACAACGACAACAAACTACTACTGTGTGTGTGTGTGCGCGCGCGCGTTGTATTATTGTATACATCACGCTCGTGTTCTGCTTTCTCGAAATACTTTGGAAAGTAAGCCATTCAAATTACACGGCAGATAGAGCATACGTATATTATTATAACGTATATAATAACTATATATACATAAAAACGCGTATGTACATAATAAACTGAAAAAATGTTAATTGTTATATTTACATTTTATTCGTTTGAAAACTAAAAAAATAAATACATATTATTATATGATACAAAAGTCCCCAAGGTCTAACCGCGTGAAATTACGTACGCGCGCGCAATGAATTCACTAGCAATATTTTATTCGTTTTATAATATTTATAATATTATTATAATTTTTGCGCTTTGGACTCTATTATAGAATTTAGATATTTTAGATTCGATAGTATAATTTATTTACGTATTTCGTATTCGTACGAGTAGACTTAATTTTGACGAGACAACGTGTCGGCGAAGAAAGTCACCGTAATAGTTTGCTGCATTTGCGAGCAGAGGACGATTATGTAATATGTTGCGTATAATACCTATATAGTTATTATGTTTCGAACAAATTTATGCTTATAGAAGCGCTAAATAATATATGTATACTCCGTTCAACACGCGGTATTATTACGAGTCGCTTGTCGTCGCGCATAAATATCATTTTTCTTTTCGTATAAATAAATAATTCACTTAGAATATTCACTTCTTAATTTTCGGTACGAATCGTTTGTGTATAATAATACTTTTCCCGAGCAAAACATGTGTTTGAAGTTTTTTTTTACCGGACAGTTATGCGTTGATTTACGTTCGTTAAGAAAGTATTATGCTCACATACCTATGCGCGCGCGTGTATACGTATTTATGTGTTCTACGCGGGTACGGCTTTACCGGCCGAATCAGTACGAGCAGATTGTCAAAATCATCATCGCGCCAACAGGTTATACTCATTTATAATATATATTATATTTTATTATATACACGTGTGTGTGAAGTTCTTTTGACACAACCCACGGGGACGAGTTTTAATTAACGACGTATGTACTTATATATATAATATAACAACGTAATTACGCGGTCGCGGTGTACATTGCTATACGCGCGTCCAATAATATCGATTTCGTTAAGGAAATCCAACATTCACACGCTACTGGCGTGTGTATACATCATTCGTGTGTACCTATTTGACGTGGTTATTTATACGAGCGTGCGTTCTATTATTCCGCGTGATAAATCAAACATTATTATCGTCGACGAATATAGGACCTATATATTATATCTACCGCGTTCTATATACGTATAATATGCTTCCTCGAAGACATAATATTATCGTCTCTTTTTTTTTTTCGGCGCCCGTTCGAATCGAATAGATTACCGAAATTTCATATTTTATACAAATATTTGTGTCTATGTACATACGTAACAATGGACATATAATATTATAATGATAACGGTTCGGGGGGGGGGGAAGAATGCGGTGGGGGTGGTGCGACGACTGTCATATGCTGCAGTTCCGACGGCGGCGCGGCGGCGGCGTTTTATTTTGATTATAATAATATGTGAAGTGTGACGTCACTGTGTGTGGTAGAAGATAATATATTATTATGTGCGTGTGTGTGTGTGTGTGTACGAGGGAAAGAGAGAGGGTGATAGAGTGTCGAGGGGTGTGTGTGTGAGAGAGAGAGAGTAGTCAAGGATACGGCGACGTGTAAACAACAGACGTCTGTGTGTGTGTGTGTGTGTCTACTTCACCTACCCACCCTGCTCTCTCGACAGAGAGAGTGAGATCTCACACACACACACACTATACGTATATTACTATATCTTATACACAAACGCGCGCGCATTCAATCATGATGGCCCCCCTCTGTCTGTTGTTCCGTTTATACTTATATATATATATACGTATTATATATAATGTATGGTTTTTAGGCAGTTTTTACTGAAGGCGCTTACCCTGTTTGTGACGTGCGTGCGTGCGCGTGTGGCGTGAGAAGGGTCGCGCGTGTGTGTGTAATGCCATCGCCGCCGCCGCCGCCGTAGTTCCCTATATAATATGACCGCGATACCCGCGAACAAATAAATCGATCGATATTCGTTTCGCGCGTGTGTGTGTGAAATATATTATTTAATGTTTATACGACGTATGAAATACGGCGAGAATAAATTGTGATAAAAAACACGGAATATGTCGTATAGGGCGTGCGATTTTTTTACAATAATAGTGTCGCTCTATAACTATTCGGATTCGTTCGATCTCGGCGCGTTCGTGTTTGGAATTTTGACATTTCCCATACTGCATAATTATGGAGACCAGATATTAAAAAAAAAAACAAGTACATCGGTATAATATGTATAATATTATAATATATAAATGGATAAAAATTATAATAGAACATAAATTTAAACTCCTTTATTACTTTATTTTAATACTTACATATATTTAATCTAACAGTTAAAAATAAAATATATATATATTATAAAACTTAAACCATGTGACTAGCATGAAAAACAAAACTTAATGACAATAACTATTAACAACAACAAAAAAAACAACTGGTTATTACTTCAATATTTATCATAAATCTTATCATTCGTTCTTTATCTTTTACAACGTAATATTAATTTTACTTTTTTTTTCGACCATTTTGACGAATTCGGGTAACTTTAACATTATTTCATTTACGGTTATTACATAATCATTACAAAGAAGTACATTTTAGTGTACTTTATCAATTTACGTAGGACAGTAGGACAAGTATTTAAAAATCAGTACTGCCCTTATAAAACAAGTACGTCTGGTCACCATATGCATAATTAACAGAGATTCCCAACCTGCACACTGTGACGCGAAATTTTCGTCGTATCATGCGTGTGTGTGTGTGCCAAACATATTATAATCAAAATCAAATCATAATTTAGGCCTTGTTTACACGTGACGAGTACTCGGCCGTGTCACTCGTTATGTTGCTCGGTCTAGTACCGGAATTGTTGACCGAGTCAGCGTCTACACGCGCGTTGTATTTGCTTGGCCGAGTGACTACCCCACTACTAAGATTTTACTGTACTCGGCGTGTCTAAACCGAGTGCAACGTAGTAGTTGTGAATTCATTAATTAATAAATTAAATATACTAATAATAATTTTAATATTTTTGATGAAAAAAATACAACTACAGGTTAAGACGCCACAACTATATTATATTCAGTATTTACAACTACTGAACTACTCGTTACACGACACTCGTCACGTGTAAACAAGGCCTTAGTAACTATTCTGATTCGTTCGATCTCGGCGCGTTCGTGTTTGGAATTTTGACATTTCCCATACCTATACTGCACAATTAACAGAGATTCCCAACCCGCACACTGTGCCGCGAAATTTTCGTCGTATCATGCTAAACATATTATAATCAAAATCAAATCATAATATTAATTATATTCATCACCCCGAATATAGAGGAATCGCGTAAAAAAAAAAGGTTGGGAATCTCTGGCATAATAATATAACGAAAATATAATTATTCTATACATAATATTATTACACATTTCGACGGATTTCACCGCTGTGATGATTTCGCGGCAACGTGAGAGGGCGAGTCGTTCGAGTTTGTCATTTATTATTTATCATAATTCCATCATATCGTACGGATTCCAAACACTGCCAATAGGAACATTTGATATAAAAATAAAACGAAAAACTCAACGTCGAATTATGACGAGAACTATTCGCGTCATATTATGTGGGACTTGTGAGTAATGAGTATTTTAGGTACGACTCGCGAAACGTACGAACGTAGTGGCGAGTGTGTATAGTTATTATCGCAATCCACGAACGTGTAATCAAACTCGAAACTATGATTATAGTTTTATTTTTTATTTTTCATTTTCGAGTCAAAACATTCGGATTATCGTCGCCTCGCGTACGCTGTGCAAAACAACGTAAATCGAGTTAGGTATTTAAATTTTTTTTTTTTATTCCTACGCGTAATATTTTCGAGATAAAACTTTTAATTGTGGAATAATAATAATAATAATACTATGTCACGGTTTTTGATTAAGTATTTACTATATACGTATACACGCGCGTTTAGAGAATATTATACGAAACCGTTATGGAAAATATAAACGTGCTCTCGACGAACACTGCACAATGATGTATATTGTGCATTATTATTGCATTTCTACGAGGTACGAGATTCTATAACATAATCGACTCGGTAAAGACTATAACTTTGTGTGTAAACTATTACATTTACATAATATAAACATTGTACTACACTATTATTAGCACATAACACTTGAGCTTGCGCTTAAACACGGAGGGGGAGATGGCGAAGAAGGGCTAACGGCATGGTCCCTTGACATACTTAACCAAATCTTTGTGAAAAAGAAAAAAAATATCAACCAAAACAAGAGAGGGAGGGAGGGAGTGTGTTATTGAAAAAAAAAATTAAAAAGTTTGACTCGATCTCTAGGTAATTATAATTTTTAGTTCTCTATAAGTCTATTATAACGAGTTAGAATTATTTTAGTCGATAATAATAACTTATAAGTATATAACCGATTGAAAATCGCGAAAAAATTTACTATAAAATAGTAATTATTATTAACTTATACTATAGGTAGTGACTTGTTATAGTATAAACAATAATTTGTCTATAAACAAGTATTATATAATTCGAAGTAAAAAGACGCGATTGAAATAAATTCTAGTAATAATGTATTTGCAGAGTACATTTAAAAATGTATTAAATATTCGTGACCGCTGCAGCGGGGGGGGGGGGGGGAAGTCTCTGATATCGCAGTTTTAGGTTTTTTTTTTAAAATTAAACTGTGAAATATATATATTTACAACTCTGCATAATATATTATGAAAAACTGCATTGAAACTATATAATAGCGTTCGGACGTTTTCAAAACATACAATTATTTCGTCGACTGCACACGTTTTGTATAAACGAAACATTATTTTCACTTCTTCTGTTTATATAACTGATAAAATATATGACTTGGCCACAGGACACACAGAGGAATATAATAAATTTTCCTAAAACTATTTTGTAAATCCGTTCTATAATATTATGTTCTGTTAATAAACTGTTCGCGTAAACCATTCGGCGCGTTCTCTCAGGACATTACGTTGGAAAAATCGCGGAAAAAAATAGTTATTGGGTTTCGACTGTTCGAATATTGGTATGATATATTGAATAATATGATATCGCAGATAAATAACAACAATATGCGATACGAGACTGCGATCCGAGAGAGCAGTCGACGACCGAATACTACTTTTTATTGCGCGTTTTTTCTTCTTCGAGTGCGATGACGAAGGACAAAATCATCGCGCGCCGTCGTTAATTATAATTTATATTTATACTGCCCTGAACCGCCGGGCCTAAGGACACTGCACATATTCGCACATAAATATTATACAATAATAATAATGTTCGCCGGTCATTTATCAGCCGCGTACGATCTAAATCATACGAGCAGAATCTAGTCGTACACGTATAATCAAACAAAACGAGCGCCGAGTAGTGGTATGTATATAAATGGAATGTCGTCCTTCCGAATCGGAATACCGCCGCCGCGGCGGCGGCCGATGAACACTGGTAGCCGCGATACGGTTATGCCCGACGACGACGACGACGTGTATACGTATATCGTGTGTTCGATGTGAAAATAATTTTTCTGCACATTTTCGATTTCTATTTTCGGGTAGATGCGTAGGCGATGATAATACACCTTTTCAAAATATTTCATTTGTGGCGGTTTTATTCGTTATACCGCGCGGGATCGACCGCAGTTTGAATTATTTGTATTTTGTAGTCGTGATTCGCGCGGTTCGATTTCTGCGCGACCTAATCTTTTCGCGGGATCTTCGATTCGGCCTATTACCACCTCTCTTTACCGAAACGGGTGTTATTATTTTATTTTTTTCTCGTTAGTTAAATCGAAAGAAAAAAAATACGATTTCAAAGAACGTACATAGACTAGTAGTAGAAAAAACGATTCCTCGGGTGATGTGTTGAATTGACAAAACGAGAGAGCGAGCAGATGTATCGGCTTAAACCGCTAATTTCTATAGACCGCGCGAAAATTCGCAAAATAAACTAAGGCGACGTACGTGTGATTTTAATATAATAATATAGTCGTATTATATACAGTATCTCGCAGCAGCAGAACAACGCGCGTTTGACAATAAAATTGTGCGAAAAAATAAAATAAAAACGTCTTCGTCAGCGATATAATAATAATAACAATGACAATAATGGATTAGCCGTGGCGTAGTAGAGCGTGAACAACTGCGGCGGCGTGTAAATTATAATATACGTAAACGCCGCGCGAAACCGTCGTCGCAGACAAACGACCTACTTGTTGATTGTACGCCGCCGCCGCCGCCGCCGCCGCCGCGCCGCAGACGTTCTGGAAAAAAATAAAATAAAATAATAATAATGATAGTGAAAAAACGGGCAAACGCACGTGCGCGCCGCGTAAAAAAAAAAAAATGGTTTTCAATGTTTACGCGCGGAAACGACGTTCTCGCTATCGTATCGCTGATAATTTCGATAACGCTCTTATCAAAAAGTATACACTATTTCGGCTTTAAAAACGCCGGGCGCCATCGGCGCGGTACACTTAAACGGTACGCGACCGACCGACCGACGAAACCGCGGACGATTATTATTTCGCGATGACTCCGTTCAACGTCGTCTTGTTGTTATTCGTCGCCGCAGTGCTCTTCGCTCCTCAGGTACGTCGGGGAAACGTGTTGTTTCGATTTCAGAAATCAAATTTTTATCATAATTATTAACGAGCGCGCGGGAACGACGGTACATTTTGTTATAACGCCGCGGCAGTAGAACACACGGTCATATTTTCAAATCGTTGTCGTATTTTCGTATAATAATCTCACACCTTTACGCGAATATATTCGTATTTCGCCATCGGGGCGATTTCAATGACTGTTTTGCAAATCTTTCGCCTATAATAAATTATTAATTACTATTATTGTATATAGGGAAAAACAATATTATAATTTTCGCTATTTTCATTGGGTATAATATTATAGTAAATATTGCGCGGTTTTATTTCAGCGCTTTGTATGAATCACTCGCTCGTTACAGCGACTATACCAAGCGTATCGCACGCGTATTATATTATATTTTATTAGTCATTCTATAAATATGCACTTTTGCGCGTATACATTACAGCTGCTGCCTACCTGTTATTATAATTATTATTATTATACAGTCGTAACACACACTCGCGTAACAATATAAACGTCGTCGCCAAAACAATAATAATTATTATAATTTATAACATACAACCTATATACAGGAATATACGATAAACAATGGTATATTATATCTATTTATAAAACGATTACGCTTTGTTTACCTTTGAGTGTAGGCAGGTAATATTAATAATTATTATTAATCGTTAAGGTTTTTTTATGTTTATAATTATTATAATATTAAATCAAATTAAAATCGTATACATCGTATTGCAATCAATTATTATAATATATACAATATAATAATTAATAATTTTTATCGAGTATTATAATATTATTGTGATAATATAATATAATATGACGTGTTACATAAAAAGTTTTTATCACATCGACTATAATTTCACCGTTCTGTGTGTTTATGATGTGTGTATTTCATAAAGAAAAACCCTAGTCGAATTTTCAAATGTTCGATATAACATTATTGAATACAATTATTTTTTTTTAATATTATAATCACGTGCGCGCGGTGTAATATGTAAATTATACGGTTTTGAACCGATTAGACGAATTATTATAACGACGACATGAACGTTATTATTGCATTAACCGAAAACAAAAAAAATACATATTATTATAATATTATTATGTCTGTGGTTTACATTATTTTGCTTGTAATTATTATATCTCCCGATGCATTATATTTTGTGTTTTGCATTTCGAAATAATCTGTTTTTGAGATAAAATGTTGTTTTTGATATTATATTATAATTATTATTATGTAAAAAAAACTCACCTTGTATACGTAACGCGTAAATATTATACGTGACAAACCGCGGGTATAAACACGCGATAATAATGACGTTATTAACAATAATAATTATTTCGATGCGATTTCAGATTGCGCATATCAGTTGCAAGCCCAGGAAACACCGTTGCGTTTCGTCGTTATTGGTCCAGTCGTCGTCGTCGTCGTCGTCGCGCGGACCGGAACCGGCGGAATCGACATCGTCGCCCCGGCCGCCGATCCCGAAGCTACCGTTCGACTTGTTTCCGAAACCGTCTCCGGCGCGGAACGCGACTGCGTTTTCGACCGAAAAATCGCCGTCCAAACAATCGCATTCTTCCGCCGTCGTTTCGAAACCGGCGGCTCCCGCAAATTCGTCGTCGCTGCATCATTTGTTCGAATTTCCTTTGCGACTCGTTTCCAGTCTACTGTTGACGTTAATATCTCCGCCGCCGGCGATTCGTCTTCGTCAACCGTCTTCTCCGTGCGGCGGCGGCAGCGACACGAACGACTCGCCGCCCGTTATTTCTTCTCCTCTCGACGATCGCTCGGCCCTCATTCCCGCGGACGATCCCTTTCTGCCCGACAACACCAACGACTCGCCCGCGTCCTGCAACCCCGCCTCGCCGAATAATCCTGCGACTGCAGGTAGTAGAAAAACCTCGCCGTCGTCGCCTGCAGCCGTTCCTTGCTGCGGTTCTCGACCCTCTGTTCCTCCGGCCGACAACACGCCTAAAAACTCCTCGCCTATTACTCCTTGCAGTAATAATCTTCGTCCGCAGCAGCAGTCCTGGCCGGTCGCGGGCGGTCCTCCCCCCGGCCCTTGCAGTCCTCGTCCTCCGGGTGGCGGTATTACTGCACCGCTGCAGTACGATCTGGTTTACAATTTATTGTGCGATTTGTTGTCGCACGAGGTACGCAAATCGAAACTCGACGTCCCTCTGCGATTCGACGTGCAGCCGGAATCTACATCGAACGATTACTACGTGCCGCCGCCGCCGCCACCTGCGGGCAATACGCTCGTAGACGGTGTTATACCGCCGCCGAACCACCAGCCTGCTGTTTTGCCTTGTCTTTTCACGCCGTCTCGCAAGAACGGTAAAACTCATCAGACGACACAACCCCATCGCGCGTTGAAATCCACCCGCCACGTCCAACCACCACCGACTCGCTACGATAATACGCCCGCAGTAGTAGTCTCTCCGCATTCTCGATCAACTACGCTCTATAATCCGCCGGATCGCGGAAATTTCGCCAATTCCACGAGCGTTCGCGCGCCATCGTCGTCCCACGACGGTCTTTCTCCGCAAGAGGTAGTGATTTTAAAGATTTTGAGGAGTTTGAATTCCACATCTAACGCGCCGTCGTTGTATATACAATAAGATAATTATTATCGATGTTTAAGGTATTATATTATATATTAATTAAAGCGTATCGTCAATATTAACATGTACATTATTAATATTGTATTATTGTATAATGAAAAATGATCACGTTTGACACGTTTTATACTTAATCATATATTCATTATACGTGTCACCCCGCAGGAACACCGCGAAACACGTCCCGTCGTCGTACAGTATAAAAGTAAACGAAAAATCCATCGGAAACGAAAAACATTTAGTGAGCATAAAACATTGTCGTCGCCGAATATTATATATTGTTCGGCGACATTTATATATAACAATAATTATAATTATTATATTATCTGCAGTATATACTGCAACTATAATCAATGCAACATTTTTTTTATCCCCAAAATCTTTACAAAATAAAATAAATTCTTCGATAAACAACACTCTAATTTTTAAACATTTAATAACGATAGTAATAATGTAGTATTGTATTAATAATTACATTAACATATTGTAATCTAATAATATACCTGCAGCACAGCATTGTCGAGAGGAGAATTCGCCCGTTTTGCGAGAAAAAAAAAAGCGGTCGCGTTTAACGTTTCATTCATTAGACTAATAGTGTACAATTCAAGGTAGGTTCGTATTTATATACAAATAATGATCTTATAATAATATAACGCGTCCCAAAATTACCTTTTTTTCTTCAAAATTAAACATTAATACAATTTTAACATAAAATAGGCAAATCAAAATTTTATAAACGTACAAATAATAAAAATATTCATTAGGCGATGCACTCGCGTTGCATCGCACAAAAACGGTTGTAAAATACGATTTATCATGACATATATCCTATAATATTTTTAATTATGTCCCTTCAGGACAGTGGTTCCCAACCTTTTTTTATTCTACGCCCCCCTTTTGTAGATTTTCGAAACTCTCGCGCCCCCCCCCCCGCACCTTCTATAACGTGAAAAATATATCACTTTTTCGTGTACTTTACGAAGAAATTATAAAATATCCGGGAATTTTTCATATTTTCCCTACATTTTAAAATAAAAATTGTATTTTGTAACGACTGCTTGCGCCTCCCCCAGCAATGTGTACACGCCCCCCAGTTTGGGAACCAGTGCTTTAGGACACATAGGTTCTTAACCGGAGTTTTATTTTTTTAAATAATCCAAAAATAAATTTGTTTGAAATTAATTCACAGTGTGTTATTATCATTGAAAAATAATTTCAAATAAAAAATTATATTTATTTTTTTTATATTTCATACTTCAAAGGGGTCCATGGCCCAGAAAAGGGTTAAGAACCTATGCTTTTTAGGAGGTATATATGTATGACCTGAAATATTATATCGTGCGGAGTATTAACTATTATTTTATCACCGTTGACCGCCACGCCGATTTGCAGAGTACGTGTCGAGTCATTTTTTTCAACTTTTTTTGCTAACGATTCACACGATCGTCATCTTGTCTTAATCAGCCGAGAATCCATGATACTGTACGATATTTAGACGGTGACTATTTGATCCTGCGAGTCTACAAAGTCCTGCACACGGCCGCGTGGGACGAAATGCCCCCCTCGTGGCCCGTTTGGAAAACTTACCGAGGGTCGAAATGCCCCCCTCGTGGCGACGCGCGCGCGCGCAATATATTTTAATAGCAATAATACGGCGGCGGGTGTGATTATAATTCGGTTTATTTTAGGTATAAATTACTGCGTCGTCGTAATAGTTTTTGACGAGCCGAGATCGTAGTCTCTCGTCATCGCGCTCTCCGGCCGCCGGCCTCGGTGGTAGGCAGCATTATTCGACCGCCGCCGCCGCCGCCGCGGTTGATCGTCGCGAACAATATGCCGGGATCGCCGGCTCCGTTGCCGTGCATCAGGATTCGCAGCCGCAAAACGTTGGCCATCGGCATGCTCATCCCGTTCAGCGGACTGTCGCCCGTGGCTTCCGAAAACAAGTTCAACCTCTGCCGGTTCTCGTTCATTATTGTCGTATTTTTTTCCAAAACTAGTTTTTTTTTTTTTTTTTCTACGTACGTATAATAATAATAATAATAAACATGGACCAATATATAAACACCACCTGCACTCTCGTCTCGCTCGGCGATCCACGTATATTATTGCGTTGTTCTCGGAGTATATATAAATATTACACGGACATTTCGTATAAAAAATCGACGCGTTCCGGTGTTTTTATAATATATATATTATTATTTTGTTTTATTTTTATTTGTTGTATACGCGTTTCCATAGATTTTTTCCGCCGCGATTAATAATAATGACAATATTTCTTTCCCTTTTCTATATTATATAATATTCCGCGTGTAAACACGAGTCTCAGGATATTTTCAATCGAAACGGTTACCGCGATAAAATCTTATTGTTCAACCGTACGAAATAATATCGATTAAAACGTCATGTTTAAATGAAAAACACTTAATTTACGCACCATGTGTATATAAAATAATACGATAGTAATTGACTCAGTGGCGAAGCGTCATAGGAGACAAAGAGACAACGTCTCCCCACTTATTAGAAATCAGAACACGAGACAAATAATTTTGTCTTATAAAATATTTACAAATTTGAACGTCATTCGTTATTATAATTATTATGTATGTTTTCATATTGTTGTAATTGTTAAAATCGGTTTTTCGTTGTTAAAGAATTCTTAAAACAGATTAGACGCGGGTGATATGGCTGTGTGAATGAGCTGGCGATGAGGGTCATTCAAAAATCCAAATAATATGGTATTATATTAAATATCGTAAAGACGTTGCAACGAAATGTCTCCCAATAACAGGCGAGCGGGTACAGGGGGAATTTTAATTTGAGTGGGGTTTACTAAATACGCTACGAGGCGCTTCTCGCCGCTCGTAATCGCGTGTTAATTTGTCTCGCTATCGTCCGGTACAAGTCGTGATAGGAACGTGTTTATTTTTATATTGTAATTTAAAATTAGTCCTCGTGGCTGATGATTTAATGAATATAATGCCATTTTGAACGATGGAATTAATATAACTACTCTAACGAAAAAAAATTAAAAAATAAAAAACCATGTCCCTTATTAAATTTAACATTTATTTCTTACCGTATAGATAAAATAAAAAGGGGGAGGGGGGAGTCCAGGTGTATTTGGGCCAATTTTTTAATTCAATGTCTCCCCAACCAAAAACTCACGCCTCGCCACTGGTAATTATTGTTACGATAGTGTACGAATTTAAATCGAAATCGCAAAATATAAAACGCGCGAGCGTTCCGTAGAATTTATTTTGAAAAAGTATACCCGCCGGCACTCGGAAAAACTGCACATAATCATATTATACGTTTGCATTCTATCTCGGCGTGCTTTCAAACGAACTCTCTCCGACACGACGACTTGATTTTTCCAACGAAAATGTATTATACGTTATATATTGCAGGGATGGGCAACTCAAAGTAACTAGCGGGCCGCAGTGCATAGGAGAAAGCAAAAAAAGGTCCTTCAAATTTACTAACATTTATTTTTTATCTTTATTTATATTTACAATTATTATTTAATGTGATACTAATTGAGGATGAGGGGTTTCAATAGACAATTTAGTAAAATCCACTTCTATGTCTGTAGTTGAAACTCTTATAAGTAAATGTCCCAAGGTCGTTTCATCTGTTAAACGATTATTCTTTCCTTCGATTTAATATGTTTCAAGTTCGAAAATGTGTTCGAAATCTCTTAGAATCGGATATTTTTCAACTGGTAATGTTTTCCAAAACGACACACATCTGCAATCTCTTTTGCAGACAAAAATGCAGGATCTGTATGTAACTCACATATTATAATTCTAATTTTGAAGTGAAGGATCATCTTGCTTTTCAATTTCAACTGCCATAATAGGATTATTAAATAAATTTATTTGACGACGCATAAGTTCTGCAACTTTTTCAAATCGTCTTTGAAAAATGTAATAAAATAATAAATACAGATAAGCGCTAAAATTATATGAAGTAATTTGAAAA
This sequence comes from Drepanosiphum platanoidis, assembly GCA_948098885.1. NCBI lineage: Eukaryota > Metazoa > Arthropoda > Insecta > Hemiptera > Aphididae > Drepanosiphum > Drepanosiphum platanoidis. The sequence goes on along the minus strand of OX402541.1, from coordinate 1,574,629 downwards.
CGTAGAGCGCGGGCCAGATAAAAAAGGTATAATATATATGTATATTATGAAGGAAAAAACATCTAATAATATGCCCCTTATTTTGTGTGAAATTAATCGGATAACTTATATACTTATGTATTATTATTACAGCTCATATATAACACATGCGAATTGCGCACTTGGCACGAACAGAATAATATAATGGAGACTGCTAAACTGGAAAAAAAAATATAAAAATATGAAGTGTAATTCGATATTTTTCATATACGGTGTTAGAGTATCGAAATTTAAAACTGCAACGGTCATCACTCATCGTCATCATCGTCATCATCATAATATTATATATAGGTACGTAATACTGCGCATATAATATACCGTATAATACCGCGCGGTGAAAACACACACATACTCCTCATATAGCCCACCCACTTGGAATCATGTGTAAAAAACGTAGTATAAACAATATATGCGCAGGACTATCACATCGTGTGACCCTCGTGCGTACCTACACACATATAGTCGCATATATTATATACGGTTTTACAGTGGCGTATTTTCAAATTTTTTGTGGGGGGGGGGGGGTCTAAATATTAAGTACCTATAAGTTTATAATATAAAAAAACACATACGAGTTATGATGTAATAACTATATTATTTATATTAAATTATGTATATTTCACTACTATTATGAGATTTATTAATACAAATTAATAGTTTTTTTATAATAAAAAAGGTAAACGTCTTTTTTTTTTCTCGCCAGTTCTTCAATAACTTCTTCCGGTTTTATCGAGTAGTTTTTATTTATTGATAACATCGCTAAACCGTTCAATCTTCCCTATGACGCGACAAAAATAACCAAAAGTTAAACCAAAGTAAAAACACCCATAATATAAAATTAATATTCTCTTTCTCGGTACCTACGTACCAAGTTTTTTTTGACTTTTTAAATTTTTTTCTGGGGGGGGGGTCGAGACCCGGGGACCCCCCCCCCCCCCCGTAAATACGCCACTGCGGTTTTATATATACGTGGCAATCGAACCATTTATGTAAATTTTAGGCACGCACAGTATGTATATAATATCGGCAGCTGGGTTCGGATTTTATAGCATTTGCTACTTGTTATAGGATAGAGATAAAAATAGCAGAGTGGGCTATACATTTGTTTTACGCATCAGGGTCTCTAAATATGAAATTTAATTTCGCTATTTTTTTTGCATATTTTAAGAATTTTAGATTTTTAGTGCTATTTTTGAAGTTTTAGTGCTATTTTTCGCTAATATTCTTAATTCTACGCTTTATTTTGTATTTTTCATAAATCTCGTTTATATTGAATGACAAATAGTATATTAACTCACGTGAATCCATAAGAAAAATGCCCACGTTTTCGTTTTGATATTGAAAATTGATAAATAATATGATGATATTATTTAACACGACGCGCGACGCCATAATCTCTTTTTAAAGTCGAATATATTTTTTCATTTATACCTTCTTATCTCTTATTGTTCCATATGATATTGTAGATTCTATAATATACCATCGACTGTAATTTTGATTTGTATTTATTATTATTTTTTTTGTTGTTGCTATTTTTGATGTTTTTAGGGCATATTTATATAGAGCATATTTTACGGTTTTTTTGATATATAATAATACCGTCATCGTCATAATAACCCGGCTTCGCCACGCGTGTGCGACTTTTTATTTTTTTTTTCATTTTTACCCCTTTCAACCCCCTCGGGGGTAGAATTTCGGAAAAATCCTTTCTCGGCGGGTGTCTATATATATACCGCGAAACAAAACTATACCGTCCAAATTTCATACTTATAGCTTCGCGGCGGTTCCGGCCGGGCGAATTTTTCTTGTTTCACCCTTTTTACCCCTTTTAACCCCCCTTAGGGGTGGAATTTCGGAAAATCGGGTGACGCGACGACACTCGCAAAGGTATTTGGAACAACTGTGTGAAAAAAAATCGGAAAAAAGTTAAATAGCGTCGAAACGGGAACATAAAAAAGGCCTGTTCTTTTGTATAATATAATAGCTGATAATATATAATGTACTCGTATTGTGTTTAATAAGTATTTGTTGCACTTGAAATTGAACAAAATGAAAAATTACAACGCTCCATATTATAGACGTTGTCGTTACGTTAATGATGCCGTAAAAACGAACTAATTTTAATAAATAATAATATCGATATTAACACAATGTATAATCGTTAAAACTTTTTTCGGAGTATTATTGGTTTTTCCTTTTTTTTTTTTTTTTAGAAAATTCGGGGCTCGAGTTGGAATTAAGGACATCGGGGTTCCGCAATACACAATATACGCGAAATGTGAGTATTTTTATTTTTTGGTTTTAACGCTTGCAAATATACATATATAATAATATGTATTGCGATTTTCAAAGTATATTAATTGACAGAAAAACGATTTTTATGGTAAAATTATATTACCTACTGAGGAGGTACTTTTTTTTATATACAAAGAAATAATATTTGTAAATAAACCTCGATGAGTGTAAATAATTGACGTACGTCGGTTTATATATATTTATAATATAACTATAGCTGAATAACCCGGCTTCGCCCGTGTGCAGTATAACTTTTTATTTTATCAGTTTTTTTTTTCATTTTTACCCCTTTTACCCCTTTTAACTCCGGTAGGTGTCGAATTCCGAAAAATCCTTTCCAATGGGGTCTCCGCTATATAAAACGAAACTGCTGCCCAAATTTCATACTCAAAGCTCCAGCAGTTCCAGCCAGGTGAATTTTTCTAGTTTCACCCTTTTTACCCCTTTTAACCCCCTTAGGGGTCGAATTTCGAAAAATCCTTTCCCCATGGGGCCTCTGCTATATTAAATGAAACTATTGACAAATTTTAATACCACAAAGCTCCATTGACTCAGGATTTTTTCCATTTTTACCCCTTTTAACTCCCTTAGGGTTAATTTTCTCCATAATTTATGCTATAAACCCGCTCGCCGACATTCTCTATCATTTAAAAAAAATTTGAGCCAAATCGGCCCAGCCGTTCTCGACTGATTCAATTTCCAATTTTTTGTCTCCATTTTTATATAATATATAGATATAACGATTTCTTTCCAGAAAAGAAGAGGACAAACGCGAAGACAGAAGAGGACGAAATCGTTCGCGAAAAAAAAAAGGCGGAAAAAGAGTATGATGGCATGCGTATTACAAACGGGGTAGTGTAAAATAATACGAAATCGTCCCCGTCGTCTTCACGTCGGCCGCGCCTGCACCTATATTATTTAAGGTACGTTTTTGTAAAAAAAAAAAAATGAAAAACACGTGTGCACAAATTTAAAAATATATAGGCCCGCGCGCGCGCCATCGGGGTTTCGAATGAAAAAAAAAAAAAAAAAAAATGCGGGACCGCGGCGACTTTGACGCAGAGTTCGGTATAAATATTATTACAGGGGCGATGGCGAAGAATAAAACGAGCAAAAAAAAAAACGGGACCTCTACACCCCACACGACGACGACGACGACGGTTCGATTTTTTTTTGCAACATAAATTATTATAATAATATGAATCCCGTCGTACGTTTTATACCTGCGAAAACTGTATATGATAATAATAATAATAATAATAGTAAAAATCGGTGATTTTTTTTCACGCTATATTCGGAGTGCACTCGATCGACATTATAATTATTAATTATATGATCTAATTCGGGTGATTTACGTTCTATTTTTTTGCGTTTCCAGACACGCCATAATGTACGTACGTATATTCGTCGCATATTTCTAATATTCGAGCGCGTTTCATAAAATTATGGTAATTAAATATAGAAAAAAAAAATAAAATAATAATCAAAGATTAGTTATATAAATAAGTATAGTATAGTAAATAATACGCGTTTTTCGCAGCTTGCAGGGCGTTTCGGTGACGCAAATATATAGACTTACATATTCGATATGAATTTATAAAAATCTATTAAATCGGGAACTTTCAGCTAAAACCGGGGACGCGTAAAAAGTTGACGACAACGACGAAAATCGTCGTCATTTTGTCACGTTGTAGCGCCCCGAGAATATAATAATTGCAAAAGCGTGAACATTGTGTATTATAATATAACACTTTAATTAAAATATAAGTTTCTAAAGCAATTTTCTATAAACACGATTCGTATCGTGTAAATTTTCTAATACGTTTCGTGTAAAATCATAATATATTTTTCGCGAGTAGTTTTCGTCGTAGCAAACGAGCGATTATGTATATAATATATATATTATATACTTGTATATACACGTACTTATGTACATAATAATATGTATATAGGGTCACCCTACGGTGTAGGCGTGCGTGCAATGAAATATATGACGGAAAAAAAAGGGAGAGAAAAATAATCGATACAATGGGGGAACGCCGAGCGTTTATAATAGTTTCGGCGGCGGCGGTGGGTAAATTTTACCGAATTCCCAACGGCCGCCGCCGCCGCCGCCGTCGTCTCCGCGTTCTCGCCGCCGCCGTCTCCGCGTTCTCGCCGCCGCCGCCGCGGGTCGCGCGTGCGCGCGAGCGCCGCGTGACGTCACAGGGCCAATGCCGGTCGGGCGGCTGGGCGGAGCGTCGGCCCGTGCAGCCAATCATCGCCCGGCGACCCCTTTACCCCCCACCCGGCCGACGGTACCCGTTTCCCGGCTGCCGCCGCCGCCGTCGCCGCCGCAGCCGCCGCCGCCGCCGCCGCACCGGTCTGGTTCCGCGTCAGTCAGTCACCAGTCCGACGTCGCGCGAATACGTCCTTTCTCTTTTCGCTCGCTCCGTTCGCGCTCCGTTCGCGCTCCGTCCGTCGGGTGTTCGCCACGATAGTTACTCGGTCGTCGTCCGCACTCGTGTGTGTCGTTCATAGTGCGTTCTCTTTCCGTGTACCTTACGTTCCGCGTCTCGTTCGGCCGTGTTATCGCGCGTGTGTTTGTCGCCGTTGTCATCATGTTCGTCCGCAGCCGCGGCGGCGATCGTCGGAAGCTCTAACGGTGGTGTGGGGTGAGTACAACATATTATTATTATTATTTTTACCAAATATTATGTGTATCGTCGCGCTATTTAGAAATATCCGCCGGCTTTAACGTCGAATTTGTTGTTTGAGCGCCGTGTCTCGCGTATCGCGTTGCTATATACGTATATATATACACGATGGCGTGCGCGCGTGCGCGTGCGAGCGCGTCTCGGCGGCGGTGAAAACTCGTGTGCCGAACCGCCGACGCGGCAACGTCGCACTATAGCGCGCCGGCGGTTCCCCTCTCGCGTGTTCATTGTCAGCGGGCCGCGGGCGCTTGTGCGTGCGCGCGCGCGTGCGCTTGTTCGAACTGTGCGGCGCATGTGAAACCCCGACATGGTCTCGCTAGCTCGCGCCCGCGTGCGTCGCCGCCGCAGCCGCCGCCGACGCCGCTCGCTTGCGCGTGCGCGCGGCGCGTAATATAACGCTGCCTCCGCGCGCCCTCCGCCCGTCCGGCCGCACTCCACTCGCTGCGCGCACCACGACGGAGTATGCCTCTCGCCTCCTCCCCTCCGCGCGACCTCGTAACCCGTATGGGTTCCCTTGCGCCCCTCTACCCGCCGCGTAACCATTCGCCGCCGCCGCCGCCGCGGCCAATTCGTATTATTTTCTCCCTTTTTTTTTTTTTTTCTCCGTCCTGTTTGTCTGCGCGCACCCTATTTTTCGATCCTTTTTTTTGCTCTATCCCTCACCCCCGTCTCCGTCTCTTTTCCGCCTCTTCCGTTCGCGCCACCGGTCGACTTTTTCGCGCGTCGGTAGTTTTTTTTTCCACCGCGTTTTTTTTTTTTTTTTGCTCTCTCTCCATAATCAAACGGTTTTTCTTCCTACCCGCCGCCGCTTTACAGACCGGTTGTTTCCGTGGGAACTGTGACGGCTATAATAATAATAATTACGAGCAGTAGTCTATTTTTCACGTTTTCCTTTCTCCTTTTTCATTTTGTTCGCTCCGACCCGGTGTCGCGTCGTCGACGGCACCGTGTCGTTATAAATATAAATCCCGTTCTGTCGTCGTCAGTAAACCCGATGAGATGGGGGGGGGGGGGAGAAGACTGAAAACTTCTCTCTCTCTCTCTCTCTCTCTCTCTCTCTCTCTGTCTCTCTCTCCCGTCGGCAGTTGGCAACACTTTTATATCATTAATACCCCATGGGGAGAGCGGATAAAGTACATTACCGCGCGGCGGGGAAAAAGACGCGTTTTCCCGATGTCTTTTTTTTTTTTTCTCTGTTTCACAATCATTATTTCAGGCTCGCCGCGCGGTAGGAGGGAAACGACGATAATATTATGTATTTTGTTTTCGACGCGCTCGCTTTTTTTTTTATTTATCGCGCGCCGGATACGGTTTTCGTTTTTTTTTTCTTCCTTCCCTTCCCCTCGGTCTCATTCAAATAAACCGTGTCGCGACGGCGATAAAATAAAATGAACGCGCGCGCGCGCGCGCGGAAAGACGAAAAACGTTGGCGGCGGCGGCTAGTGAAAGGCTCGGGGTGTGGGGAGAGGACGTTGACGTTGTGCGTGTGTGTTATTTATAGAGGTTTTACAGTCGGCGGCGGCGGCGGCATTGTGTATGTTACCGCGCGGTGAAACTCTCGCGACCGCGCGCTGCACCAGTGACCGCGCGCCTGCGAGATTGCATAATTATTATATTATTGTCGCGCGACGACGACTACTTATTGTTTGTTGTAGACGCGCGCGCACTCCAATATTAATTACGTTTAGGAATTTATGTAATCGAACTTTGTCATTGCGTTTTGCCACTTCCGGATCCTCCTCCCCCTCTTTTCTCCTCCTCCACAAGTCGTCGACTATTTTATTTCAGGTCATTTATTATACTGTATTTAACTCTCTCTCTACTCCAGTGATTCCCAATTAGTTAAAAAAAAATACTTTTTTTATATTTTCAATGAAATACAATGACTAATATTCGAGTAAATTAAAATCGAGGTAATTGCAAAGTCGAGTGTTAAATCGAATAATAAATCCGCGTTCGTATCGTTGGAAAAAGAGGTACTCGAATGATTTCGTTGGACTATTTTTTCTCTCTTCTCGTTTTCACAATTTAACGAAATTGAAAAGTAACTGTTTACACGAAAAAGGGGTCCCCGGAACGATTTAAATTTGAAGCTAGAGGCTCTACACTAATTGGGAACCACTGCTGAGTCTACTCCAGTAGATATATATTTCTACATTTCTTATTTATATTACGTGTAATCGTAAGAAATTATGAAACTAACATCAAACGACGACATCGTTTTGTGTGTTTTCGTCGTCGCGACGGACAATAGAAATTAGGTCGTGTAATAATCTACCCCGTGGCAAAATGGTTTTTCGAACGCGCGCTAACCTCCTCCTGTAAACGGTCGGACCGTTTTGAATTGCGTTTGCTGTGGGTGACGCGCCCCCCCCTGGATGGTTTAAATTCACAGATTAGCCCGGTGGCCCACCGCGAATATTTTAAAAATTTAACGTTTTTTTACACATGTACTGCCCATACCGTAACCATAGTGACCGTTGTTGTTTATAAATTTTTTTCCGAATCGTTTGATTGATGAAAAATACGTTAATAATTGTGAAATTTGATAATAAAAGAATATTATCCCGAGTATCCTGTTTTTCACGATTGAGTACTTTGATTTACTTGGTTGGTTATTTTTTACTCTACGAAATTCACTAGAATTAACAACGCGTGTTTGCCAGGTCGGCTATAAAATTCTCCCGTCCACCGTGTATTTGTTATCGAATTGCTCCGGAACGGGGCTGGACCGATTTTCAATGCGATTTTTCGTATTTATTTGCAGGTAGCTCCGGAGACGAGGACATAACTATTTTCTATACCTCCCCTAGGCGTTGAGGGTGGCCCACCGTGAATATTTTAAAAATTTAACGTTTTATCTTTACGTATACGTATACCGTAACCATAGTGACGGTTGTTTATAAATTTTTTTGCGAATCGTTTGATTGATGAAAAATACGTTAATAATTGTGAAATTTGATAATAAAAGAATATTATCCCGAGTATCCTGTTTTTCACGATTGAGTACTTTGATTTACTTAGTTGGTTATTTTTTACACTACGAAATTCACTAGAAACAACGTGTTTGTTATCGAATTGCTCCGGAACGGGGCTGGACCGATTTTCAATGCGATTTTTCGTATTTATTTGCACGTAGCTCCGGAGACGAGGACATATTAACTATTTCCTAAACCTCCCCTAGGCGTTGAGGGTGGCCCACGGCGAATATTTTAAAAATTTTACACACGTACATGCATTTTTTTTGTTGCCAATAATCGTTTTCAATTAAAAAAATTTATACGCGGTTTTTACCCCGTCGCGAAATGGTTTTTCGAACGCGCGCGCGCGCGCGCGATATAAATTATCACACGCCCGGTTTTTTTTTCCTCTTCTCTTCTCGCCTTAATTTTATTTTTTCCCGCGCACACGTCGCGGTCTGTGCGTGCGCGCGCGCGCGCGTGGAATTATATTATACTCCCCTCCGGATCGCATTCTTTGCGGGGCCCTAAAAACAACCGGTTTCCCGTATACGTCGCTCGCACACGAAAGAACCCCTCTCGGCCGCACGTTTTATGTGTTTGCGTACACTCTGGTGCGCCGTGCGTGTGTGCAGGTTTCCCGTTCCGGAAATTACGAATAAACAAAAGGCGCAGCAGCCCCTATATAGATGCCCTCTCTCGTTGCACCGCGTGTGTGTGTGCCGCGCTTTGTATAATATATGATTATATATATAGAGAAATGTCCATTGAAATATCGATGTCGTCGTTGTTTTTCACACTGCCGAAAACGTTTTGCGATTCGGTGGGGGCGCGTAGAGGAAAAATTTATTCGAAAATCGCGTTTGCGATCAATAAAATATTGCTCGTATTTGTTTTCGGTTTGGTTTTTTTCTACTTTTTCCAACGCGTTGTTTATAGTCGTCGTTGGCTATTATAATATGTTTGCCGACGCGGCCGTGACAGAAAATAATATACTACGTATATATCGTTTAAACGTGGTCGCGGTCACGTGTCGATACACGTATTATTCGCTCGGCGAGCGAACATTTTCGTTTGGAAACACGTCTCTACTCCGACGTCGTGTTTGACGAACGTTTTTCAAACGTTTGAATGTTGGTTCCCAAACTTTTTCCCATCGCGGCACACCCTTTGGGAAACACTGCTTTACATAATATGATATAAAAGTAGAAATATAGTGAAATATACTACTCCCTTAAGCTCGTGTTGGAGTAATTAGAGAGTCGAATACACTATAATATAATATGATTGCGCGCGCCAATAACGTTGTTGCCTGAACAACAATCGAAATTATAATAATATATTGTAATTTATTAAAAAAAAAAAATGCAGGATTCGTGTTCCCATCATATGTACGCGCGCACAGGTACACTCGCATAAAGTTTTTATTCCTCCCTCCATCCTCCACCCCCCCCCCCCCGTACGACAATGGAGGGACCTCGTGTGATTTCGTCACACGTTCGCGCGTTCCTTCTCCCCTTTGCCCGTCGCGTTTGTAAAATATCGTCCGTGTAGGTATACTATATATATACTATCGTATATAATATGTACTCTCTCTACGGCAGTGGTTCTCAATCTTTTCGGGACCGCGAACCAAATTTGCTCTCAAAAATATCTATCGCAGCCCCCATGGGGGTGGGGGGCGTTGTACCCCATTTAGAATACGTTTACAGAATAAAAAAGTTGTTTCAAAAATTCAAATATTACTACTATTTACTACTAATAATTTTAAGCCTATATAGTCCAGCGGTTCTTAACCTGTGGTCCGCAATACTCTTGTCGGGGGTCCGCGGCAGCCTTAACACCTAACATAAGTGTTTTAGATTATTATTTATTTTTTTCATATAAAATTATAAAATTCGACAAAAAATTGGGTCCGTTATTTGTAAAAATCTTTCATCGGGGGTCCGTGTCCTACAAAAGGTTAAGAACCGCTGCTATAGTCTATAATATATACCTGCAGCGGTCCCCAAACTTTTTTTTCCCGCGACGCCCTTTTTTCGGACCAAATTTAACCGCGGCGTGTTGCCCTTCTTTAAAAAAAAATAAAAATACACATTGATGGCCAATTTTATTGATTTTATTAAACCCAATACAATCTAAGCATAATATACAAATTGATGCATTTTTAAACTTCAAAAAACAACAAAAAAACACACATGCGTACGTAGTTTTAAACTATATGTATTTGTTTAGTTTGCTGTACGATTAAAAAAACTTTTCGCGACTTTCGTAGACTCAAATATGAGTTGAGTGGGTCAAAGCCCGTAGTGGTGTAAGTCTTATTTTTTTTTTTGTAAAATTGAGTTGTATATTTTGGGCATGTCTTTGAGAGTCGATTTATTGAAAGGCAAAAACATAACCTCCGGGTAATAATTTCATCCGCGGGAATTGAGTTTTGTTTCTCTAATTAATGTTTATGTGACTTGCACCACTATTATGGCTTTAACCCACTGGTTCCCAAACTGGGGGGGGGGCGTGTACACATTGCCGGGGAGGCGCCAAGCAGTCATTACAAAATACAATTTTTATTTATTAAATTATTTTCATTTTAAAATGTAGGGAAAATATGAAAAATTATAATTATTATCATCAATAAAATTGAATTCATCCCGGATATTTTTATAATTTCTTCGTAATGTACACAAAAAAGTGATATATTTTTCACGTTATAGAAGGTGGGGGGGGGGGGGGGCGCGCGCGCGAGAGTTTCGAAAATCTACAAAGGGGGGCGTAGAATAAAAAAAGGTTGGGAACCACTGCTTTAACCTTTGACCATTGTTGGGCTCGCGCGGGTGTCTGAAAGCTCTTTTTTCAGAGTCGTTTTAATTGAAAAAAAAAATACTAATAATTATCGAAACGTATTCTACGAAAATATGCAGTCTCTCCCGCAACGTGTTGTTTGCGGAATCGTTTCTTTTTATTCCCATCGCACAATTTTTAATGATATCGTCGATATTATTATAATAATTGCGCTCGCCGCTCACGCGTGCCATAATATCATAACCTCGTTGCGAATAACAGCGCGGCGCCGGTCGTTTAATAAATCATTGTAAAATATATTTATCGTGTCATTATCCAAAGGAACTACGTAATATTGTACGCGTTTGATATGTTTTTTCGTCCTTTTTTTTTTTTTTCTCCGTTTATAATACGTCACACGCGATGATAATAAGTAATTACGATATGACGTATCTATATATAGTGTGCGCGAAACCGGTTTGGTTTTTTTTTTTTTTTTTTAATTTTTGCTCCTCTGCACGCGTCCCTGCCGGCCTTTTTCCTGCGTCCTTGCTCTCGGCCACGATTTCTCTCCCTCGCCTCGTATGTTATCCTCTTATCGGCGGACGGCCAGTGGTGTTTGTCCGCGATCTATATAAACTGCCTGCACAAAGTCGTCTCCGCCGCCGCCGCTCTTTTTAACTGCGCGACTTTTGGAGCTATATATCGAGCCGGAAATCGAGCGATATTTAGGAAATCCAGCTCTCTAGGAATCTGCTGACCAACGCGACTTAGGCCGGGCGCACATTGAGACGCAGGCGACGCAGCGCAGGAAAAACTGCGCTACCTAAGTGAGCGCATATTACTACGCAGTTCTGACGTTTCACCGTTCATTGTGACAGTTGTTGTTCACCGTTACCAGCATGAGCGATAGTATATGATGGCCGAAAATTTAATAAATTTAAGTTCTGAATCAGATTCCGATGACGAATTTGATGAACTTATTTTGTTGTATTCGTTAAGTAAAGAAAAAAAAATCTTTTCCCATATTTCATTTTTCAACTTGCCCTTCATATAGTCGGCATGACTAGTGTCATATAGGACATTGTAATGTCTGACGGCTTCAATTAAAGTCTCTTCCATCGTAATTTTTAAAAAAGCTTGACTTAATTTACAAGTTTAATTAGTTTAGTTTCAAATTATGTAATATCGTAATTCACAAAGCTCGTGCACGTGTGCAGTAATCTGTGTCGCGAGCACTGCGTGACGCAGGCCAACACAGACACAGCACTGCTCTGCCCTGCCCTGCCCTGCCTCCCAATATGCGCTAATAAGTTCTAACTAATAGATTACAGAAAACTACGCTGCACTGCCCTACGCTGCGCTGCGTCGCCTGCGTCTCAATGTGCGCCCGGCCTTACAGTCACGTCGGCCAAGTCGAGACTCGGCATTCCCAATTCTTAGTAATACTTATATAATATACTAAATAACTATATAACTATACCGGGTACAACAACTATATGTAATAATTGGGGCTGGGATTTTGATGCAAAGGCATCTTTTTTTCTGATGTTTTGAAACGTTGATCCGCAAGTATAAAATGTGTTTTGGGCGATACTGATTATTTTAAAGTATTATTTATTTTGCATTTTTTTTTGCATTTTTTGACAAAATTAAACATAAATGCATTTTTAGGACATTTTTTTGACGTTTTTAGTGCATTTTCTTAGTTTTCAGAGCATTTTTCACAATTTCTTCATAAAATGAACGAAAATTGTTGCGATGCACGAGAAATTTTCGGCAAACTGCTGACGGTACGAATAATAAATCATATATAGTATCATATATTCATATATTTCATCGTCGAAAATTATCACCGTTATATTATACCTATTATAAATTATTATTTTTATTACACCATACATACACATACATAGGTACAAGTTATCGTCGATAACAATTTTATCATAGCTAGGCTTAGATAACTATTACTTATAATTATAGTTCTTACTAGATCTAACTATAACTATTACCTATAATAAATATAATTTAAATGCATTTTTTTAGTTTTTTTTTAGTCATTTTTGCATTTTTTTAAGGGCATTTTTTGAAGTTTTTTAGGGCATTAAAATCCCAGCCCTAGTAATAATGTACAGGGTACAACACTCTTCTCTAATTATCATAATATTATAATATGTTATCTCCGATTGCCGCGTGCGCCGTTTGTCATTCATCGCGCGCGCGACCGGCACATTTATACACCGCGACCGCGTCGTAATAATATTATATATTATGTTTATGTGTGCGGACGGACAAGGTTAACGTCTTCTACAATGTGTGTACGCCGCCGCCGCCGCCGCCGCCGCGCGCGTATAGTTTGCGCGCACGCACGAAACGGATCCAAATCCGATTTCATTGAAAAATCGGTCGTCCTCTGGAAAAAAAATAAAAAATAAAATATAATTTTTATACTCGCGCGTGTGCGACGAGCGGCAAATTCCCGACGACGACGGCCCAAACGTCACACACACCCTTCCTCTCCTACGACCCCGCCGCCGGTAGTCAGCTGTGTGTGTGCGCGCGCGCGCGTCGTGTTTACAATATTATTATTATGCCTTCAATTATTTCGTCTCGACGGCGGCGCGTTTTATCTGTATTTTAAGCGTACGTTTTCAATATCGCGTGTACGGGGGGTGTGCCACGAAAACAACGTTCGCCGTTTCCCGAGTAAAGTGACGGTAAACCAGTAAACCAGGATGAGGGATCCTTTTCATGACCTTTTCTTTTTTTTTTTAAATATTTATAACGATTTATATTTTCCTTTCTAAAAACAAGTAATCATCTATGCCCCGAAGTAAATTATGATTACAAGTATAGAGTTAATAGTGCTTTTAAAACCGCCACCGCAGTAAACATTCTCTTGCTTTTCCCGTCAAAAATCTGCCGATCAAATCGCGTACATAATATATATTCAATTTTTTTTCTTTCTAAAAACAAATAATCATCTTAAGCCCTAATGTAAATTAATATTATGATAGAGTCCGGATTTGTATGCACTCGATAAGGCCAAAATATAGTATGCATTTATGCATCAAAAAACTTCAAAATATGCTCTTATTGTACCCAAAGTATATGCATTTTAATATATATTTTTTAATTTCTTCCATAAATTTCAACATTGTTGAAAAACTTAATTTTTTGACCATAGACATCCGACTTTAAGAACTACTAAATATTTAAAAATATATTCAACAAATAAAACAAATATACTTTGTACGAAATATAAATCTAACAATAAAACCAGTCGGCATTGTTGCCGATGACCGTGTGTTGCGACTTGCGGAGAATAACATTTATTTCCCAACAATACGCAACGAACTATAATAATTTCTACGATGAAATTTTGAAACAAAATGTAATTGGCTCGACAAACTTTTTTACAAAATGTGCGCTTGAATATGCAAAAATTTTCAAATATATGCGGTCATCTCTAAAATATTATGCATTATTTATATGCAAAATAAACTTTTTTCCATGCATTATCCGTTACACAAATCGTTCACATTTCTTATACTCCCGTCGAATTGCATACACTCATTATAGTCATTACAAATATGTAAATGCACACAAATCCGGACTCTAATGATTACAAATATAGATAGTTTATATAGTGCTTTTTTTTAAAATCAGCCACACGAGACAAAACCAGTTGACCGCCGCCGCAGTAAAAACATTCTCTTGCTAACTCGACCCCGATTTTTCTAAAAACAAAAGTTAAAACCATTACCCCCCGAAAAACGTTTTAAAGATGCAGTTGCAGTTAATGATTATTATATAGTTAATTTTTACGTCGTTAACGAGTGTTGTGCAGATTTTATTTTGTTCAATTTTTCAAGAACTTTTTTTTAAATAATATAAGATAATAATAGTTTTTTAATAATCCAATAGTATAATAATAAAATGATTTTCTCAACAATCACATACACGTGGCGGAACCCTATAAGGTTCCACGCTTTGGTAAACGATGGGTAGTCCTGAGAGCGGCGCGGCGTCGTCGTATTTGCAATCGGCGGTCGAGTTGTATCGTATTGTTGGACAAAAAGAGCTCTGTAAAAAAAAATAATGCGTCCCTGTCGCGAAAAACTGCGACAATCTCTTAGACCACACCCTGTATAACGCGCGTGTAAAAGCCGCGTGCATGTGCTTTATCCTTCACCTGAATAACGCGGCTTTTCCCTAGTTTCATCCCCTCGTCCGCGCGCGCGCGCGCGCGCGCTCGCCCCCGACAAACCCTCGCGTCGCGTCGCCGTCATTAGTCCGGAAACCACCCCACGGATACTCGGTTTTCCCTCTTTTCCCCTTCCGGTAACTCGTACTACACATCTCCAAGCTGCACTGCTGCACTTTTGGCATATAGACTGTTTATTTATTATTATTTTTTTTCTCTCCTTACTTTCTAGAACCGAAAGCGCATTTCCGGATATACCGTGATCTCGTCGTCGCCGCCGCCGCCATGACGTCGTCGCCTCTGCTGGAACAGCCGCCGTGGGAGTTGAAAAAGTTGTTTGACGATCCGCTGGTGCCATCCAAAGGAGGAAGGGTGAAACTGACCGACGTCAACCCTCATCTAGTATGCGTCTTGTGCCACGGATACTTTGTAGACGCTACTTCCATTGTCGAATGCCTTCATTCCTGTGAGTACACTTTATTATGACCACTAATAAAATTATATATAAGATTTTTAAAAACCACTTAGTGGTGTAAGTCATATAATTAGAGATTAAAAAAAACTCAAAAATAAATTACCCACAGGGTAGCCCATATATATAACTAATTTTTCCAAAAAATATGACTTACCACCTCTACCCACTAAAACGTACGTATTGTCGTCGTCGAAAAGGACGCGATATTATTATACTGCCGAGTGGTCCTTTTGAGTTTATCTCGCGTATTGTCGCGCGTGTTACTCCTTTCTCGTCTTTCTATATGGTCGCGGTCGCATCGATGAGCCGTAAAGATATTCCAAGGGCATATTTTAATTTCCCACCGGTGTGTCTGTCGTGCGCGCCCGAATACTCTGGTTTTATTATCCGTACGGTTTTTACGATTTCGTCGTTTACCCGATCTGTCGGGATGATTTTTTTTTCTAAGACTGACGATTGTCGTTTTCGTGACGGTCGATTTTAAAATGTTGCGCTTTTATTCGAAAATCGAATTGATATTAACTCGAGATACGGTAATGTAGGTAATAGTGTGTGTTTTTAAACGATTTAAATATAATCATTTGTTCCGCGACATTGTTTAAAAAAAAAACGTTTTTGTCCCCGCGCGATGTTTACAAACGTCGAAAGCACGTCGCGTTCTGCTGTTAAACGTTGTCGTGTGCCGCACAACACGGTGGTTAGGAATTTCGGACAGGGGTTGGTCGGCGGGGCGGGATGGGGTTGATAATGCTTTTTGCGCCCTCGAGCACCGGAATACTCGGCGAAGGGGGTTGGTTTCGTTTTAATAATCCTAATGGGCGAATTGAAATTCACGAGTCTTTACCTCTTTGCCGTTCGCTCTTTGTATTTTAACAATAATTATTCCTAACTTTGGCCAAAAGTGGTGTGCGATTATCGCGAGTGACTGACAGCTAGGGAACGGTCGGTCGCGTGAACAGTCGTCTAGATAACCGCGATTACCGCGATTACCGCGATTACCGCGATATAACCGCACACGCTGCGCGGGTCGCGTGCAAATAATATAGAAACTTTAAATGTCTATCGGATGATATTACTTTTTTTTTTCAAAGTCGATAAACTCTGCGTAAGTAGTCGAAAAACACACGACTATTTTAGGCGAGACGTGGTGTCCCCCGGGGGTCGTGTCTGGGCGTGACTAAATATTTCGGGTAAACTTTTCTACAATAACGATAATGCATCTCGTCGGCTCAAAACGATATCGAGGGTGGTGGTGGTGGTGGTGGTGGTGTCGTAAACAGCTCGACGAGCTCGTATAATGTTCTTCTCATCGATACGCCCGCGAACGTTTTTTACTTGTTCGTATTTTTTTTATTATCATTTCAATTCGACTCTGCGGAGTGTGGAGAGTTAAAAACAAGTTTTCGGCCTTTTGAAGTTTTCTTAGGGTGGAAATAGTCGCTGTCTTTCGTCCTAGTTTCTTCATTTCGTCTGCACGAATAGAATTTATAACTTCAAACTTATACTTATTGTAGAAAACCATTTACAAGATTGTATAAAATTCCAATAAATGTTTAAAAAAAACAACAACTCGAAAAGCTTATTTCAAATTATCGTTTTTTTTTTCTTTCTTTCATTTCAATTCGACTCTGCGGAGTGTGGAGAGTTAAAAACAAGTTTTCTTAGGGTGCAAATAGTCGCTGTCTTTCGTCCTGCACGAATAGAATTTAAAACTCGAAAAGCTTATTTCATCAAATTATCGAAACGAAAACGGAACGCGATTTTCTTTATTAAATTTCGACGCCCTCGCAGAAAAATTTCGTTTGGTCACTCTGATTGTTTGTTTACACTTTGGGTACTTTTTTAATTGCAATATTTGATGGCTAGAACACTCGCGATACGAATATAATAATATAAACGTGGCGATTACATAAATTGAAAGTATCCATAACTTGCCGTCGCGGTTTTTCTATACCAAGTGTGCGTTTTGTTTTTCCTCTCAGAAACCGACGTCGCGGCGTCCGGTCTGTTAATATTACGGCGGCGGCCTGTTTGTAAATGTACGTATAATTATGTGTTGTGGCGCGGCGGCGTAATGAAGTGAAAAAATTCTAATTACCTCGAGGAAAACAATCGCCATAATTAATATTCTCGCGGACGACCGTGTTAATTTTCCTCTCGTTTATATTTATTAACATATATCATAATAAATTAATAACAATGTCGGGCGGCGGCACCTCCTATAAATAATATTATATCGTAATACGATGTCACGCGCGCGCGCGCAAAGAGTATATAATTTCCATCGCCTATATTTTATTTTTTTTCTCTCTAATTACTCGCATATATTATATAAAAACACGTCGTCGTCGGCTCTCTCTCTCGAGGTTTTTTATACTTGATTTTTTCACTTAATCTTTTTTTCAAGTGTACCGCCTATACTTATATACGAGTTTTTGAACGCGTTTTTCACGTTTACGACGTGTACGATAATACTCCTCTCGTACTGCAGTCGTTTTCTGTATATTATTATTTAATTTGTCGCGAGCTCTTACGTGTGTGTTGGACGCTGCAGTTTCTTTGGAATTGGACCCTCCCGATTTTTACTCGTCGTAAACTCGATTTGCGTATAAATCGAACGCGCGCGCTCTCGACGTTCCGAATTTTCTCCGTTTTTTTTCTCTGCGGGAGCTCTGCCGGCGGACCATATTCAAACGGTCGTCGTAATATCATTTCCTCGTTTAGTCAATTACACGACGCGACGGCCAGGGCCGAGCCTCCCTCGCGAGCAAACATTATTATCTTTATTTACGGAAAACTATCCTTTTACTACAACGATATATAAAATGTGTTTCGACACGAATATATACAATAAATTCGAATTAGTTTGGAATAATTACGAAAAAAAAATTACATTTTAATTTATATATAATAGTAGTGCAAATATATAACCACCGAGGGTTAATTTGTAAACCTGGGGGTAATTACTACCCCTCGAGGGGTAAAGATTTACCTTTTTATTTTATGTACTTGACACGTGTTCACGGCCACAAGTTGGAAAGTCTGTTAAAAATACTCGGGTCAAATAAATCCGTATACAAATCTATGGTCCCCATGTCAACTATACTTGACATGGGGTTATATAAAGAGAAGAATTATTTTATCTTTATTTTTTGGGTGCAGGAGGGGTATTTATCTAACCTGATTTATTATGGGTAACAGTTTCAAAAAGGTGAGAATATTTGTAGGTGATGATTTTGGATATATCATCGATAACAAAATGATATCGTTATTTCTCTAGTGGATTTTTTATTCTAATTATCGACGACGCGGGCGAATGAATACGACTATAGTGTATTGCTGTTTACGCGCCGATCGTTTTCTACTTTTCTAGACTTTTTTTTTTTTGTTTTTTTCGTACTCGTACCGTGTATTTTCCGTGCTATTTATTACGCGAGCGGCGGGGGGGGGGCGACCTCGACGGGGGATTCTTAGAAATACAAATCAACAAAAACTTAACGTTTTAGAAAGTTTATAGTCGATTTTCAAGTGACATTGGATGATATCGCGTGAAAAAACTTCTGCGCGCCGGTCAGGCCGCCGCGATTCTTTTGTATCATTCCGTTTACAGTGGCGGTTTATCCCAAAGACGGGCCTGTGTGCAAAACTAAAAAAAGGCCCCCTCCATCTTTTTATTCTAAATAATATATAAATAAATAGGTACTTTCTATTTTTATTAAAATTTTATAATGACATAAAAAACAAGATGATATATATTACATACGAATAAAATAATATGTTCTAACGATATAGGACTATAATAATAACAATTCAATGGGAATTTCGTTTGCGTGCTTTTTTTTTTCTGCAAAATTATTAATTATTTCTTTTAAATTTAATTGACGAGCTCTCGATCGTTTTGAAAATCTTTTGAAATTGAAAACAATTTTTTCACTTTTTCGTACATAACTGTATTTATTTAATTTCTTCTTTTTTTTTTTTTGTGGAACATTGATCAATAGGGCTCGGATTTTGTAGCAAATGCTTCTTTTGAGGGGTGTGTGATAGAAAGATAATTCTCATAGATAAATACGTTTTGAATCGTTCTGATATCAACGAAGTAAACTTTTTTTGCTGTTTTTTTTTGCTTTTTTCCACAAAACTTGCTTTTTCCCCAATGTGGTTAATTTTTCTTAATTTTTACATATTTTTATATTATACTTGGACTATAAATTACATTATATTACCAGAAATTGTAATGAATAATCATAACGGTATGATTTAAATGATTTAGTTTATATGAAATATATGCATGGGATTACATCGGTTGATGTGGAAAGGTCTTTTTCTACGTATAAATATAATATATTAGCAGCACCCAATAGAATGAGTTTTAACGAATGTATCTCGACCAAATATGACGTGGTCGTAAATTCCTTTTTTAATATTTAATTTTATGTGTAATTGAAATTTGTTTTTTTTTTAGAATTAAATTTAATAAACGCTTTTTTAAGGATTTATTTTGCTACAAAATCCGAGCCCTATTGATCGGGCCCCATTGGGCCACTGACCGTTTATAATAAATGCGCAGTCGACGGTATGAAAGCTAGACGTGTTTTGTGCTTCTCGCCGCCGCCGTAATGACGATAATTGACAATATAATAATCGTATAACAGCGTGTGTGTGTAGAGTATACCATCAAGGGCGGCGGCGTAGTAGTAAAATCGCCCGAGTGCTGTTTCGAAAGTAAATATTCGTCGACTAGGGTGGGGTCGTCGACTGACGACGCCGCCGCCGCCGCGTATAATGTGATTGATTGTGCCTACGGTGCGGTATGTTTATTGCATCGCGGCGGCACTCGTATATATATATGTTTACCCGGCGGCGGCGCGCTCGCGGTGGGACCGAATTCGATTACAATTTCAGAATTTACGGTCGTCGCTTAGCTGCTCTGGTGTTGCGTTGTTATCGTGTGACGACAGAGAGATAAACGCGTTGGTTTTTCGTTTGTCGGCGACGACGGGGCGTTTTTTTTTCCAGAGGTGTGTACACGACGACGTTTGTGCGGGCTTTTGGGAAAAATTCAACGCGATCGAGAGCGAATGTCGCGGCCGCCACATATTATACGTCGTATACATTTACGATTATTTGTTTGGGGCGATCAACAACCCGCGCCGCTGACCGTAGGAAATATCCTTGCAGGACCTCCTTTTTTTTAACCGTTGAAAAAACTTCCCTTCGTCGTCGTGTGTGTTGATCGACTAGGTTTTTTTAACCATACCCGTACGAATCGCGTTCGCTTTTTCCATATAAACATACATTTGTATTCGTGTCGAAATGCGTTTTGGAACAAGAATTTGTCTAAAAAATAAATAAATAAATAAAATAAAATAAAATGCCACGATTATTTATTTGGCGATCTACCGTTAGGAAAAATATCCTTGCGCGCGGCGCAGGACCTCCTTTTTTAACCGTAAAAAAACCTTCCCGTCGTGTCGATTGACTAGATTTTTAACCATACCCGTTGGCGTACAAATCGCGTTTGTTTCGTGCGAGTTTGAGTGATTGGAATGAGTTTTTTTTTCGTTTTTAATTCAAACGATTGAAATTTAATTTCGCGCATTGGTTTTTTCCATATATTTATTCATATCCGTGTCGAAATGCGTTTTGGAACGAGAATTTTTCTAAAACGACGCCGACTTATCGCGCGTAGTGCAAACAACGCGATCACCACGCCACGATTATTTATTTGGCGATCTACCGTTAGGAAATATCCTTGCGCGCGGCGCAGGACCTCCTTTTTTAACCGTAAAAAAACCTTCCCGTCGTGTTGACTGACTAGATTTTTAACCATACTCGCCTGGCGTACGAATCGCGTTCGTTTCGTGCGAGTTTGATTGATTGGAATGAGTTTTTTGTTTTGTTTTTAACTATCGTTGTTTCTAGTTGAAACGATTGAAATTTAAATTTCGCGCGTTGGTTTTTTCCGTATTATATTTATTTATGCTCTCGTGTCGAAATGCGTTTCGGAACGATAATTTTTCTAAAACCTACTCTCCGACTTTGTCGCGCAGTCGTGTGTTATAGACTCGACGACCTCGAGTCTATAGGTTCAATACGGGCTCGGCGGACCTACACCACCTGCCCGTTTCACGTCGCTCGCTGCGTGCGTTTGCCAGTCGAGTGTTAGAATTAGAAAACCGACGACGATAACACAACGCATAGTCGTAACTAGGGCTCGGAAGTTATTGCACTAAAAAACGTTGAAAATTGATTGCATTATATTGCATTAAAGAATACCCGAAATTGCACTTAAAAATTGCGCTTAAAATTTGTTTTTATTAATGGTTTTTTGTTATAAGTTAACTATTTATTTTTTATTTTTTCGACTTCAATACGAAATAATAAGACACAAACGTATAATACGACACACTAAACGACTGAATACTGTAGACTGAAGAAGTGAAAACTAAAATTCTATAATAAACTTAAAACTACAATATAGTACAATCTACAAATCACGATATACCGTCATATTTACCCCAATATTTCTAGTAAAGTTTCTGAAAATTAATATGGGTATTAATATAATAACCGCGGCATCGTTTTATCGCATTTCCAGTCGATCTAAATCTCGAAATAACGATCAATACGCGTACTATAAAAAAATAAATATATATATATATATCGTCGCTTTCATGCCAAAAGTGACCATGTGCAAAAAGTGACCAAGTGAAAAAAATGTTTAAGATGTCTTATTTTGGTCCTATGAAAATACGTAAAAAGTTTCCAAGTGATATCTTTATTAGTTTAGGAACCACCGAATACTTAATTTTGACCAACCAACATTTCAATATAATTCTTACGTTTAAAAATTGACCAAGTCACTTGGTCATTTCTTAATAAGGTCATTATTATATTTCATAGTTTAAAAATAATAAAAAAAATAATAATTTATGATGTTTCCAAATAAAATGAACAAGTTTGTTGTTTGAATAATGTTTTTGTATAAAAATGATTGTAATATTAATGCATTACCCATATAAAACATAATACAAAAATAATGACCAAGTGAATTATACTTATGACTTGGTCACTTTTTAAATGACCAAGAAAAACCGTTTTCACTTGGTCACTTTTTACCATAAAATTTATTTAGTAATTCATAATTAAGTAATCATAGTAATAAATATTGAGTAAAACTAGTATACTGTAGTGTAAAGTATACTATTGCGGTTTCATTGGTACCAAGTTTATAAACATCAGTTAAATTCTCGATTTTTAAAGAAGTGCTCAACTTTTAAACTGACATTACTCAAAACTTTAAAAAACCAGTTGGTCACTTTTGGCACGAGGGCGACGATATAATATATACATTTTAACACGCCTCTTACCTTCAAAAAAAAATTAAATTATGTTATTCTCAAATTACAAGTATATAAAATTGTACAAAAATGAGAAAAAACAACAAAATTGGTCAAAATTGCAACCAAATTGAATAAATAGCTAAATAATTGCAAAACGTTGCACTAAAAACTTTTAGATTAAAATTCGTCCTCCCATTATCAAAACCTACTTGGCAATAAATCCAAGCAATGGAAAAAAAGTTGCAACGACTTCCGAGCCCTAGTCGTAACTATAGAAAAAAATAATTCGTCCTGCTCGAAAACCGCGCGCAGTCGTCGTGTGTTTGTGCGAGCGCCGCGTGTGTGTAAAAGTGTGCGGCGGCGGCGGCCCGAGAAACCACCTCGTGCGACGTTGCCGTCGTGCCGGTATGTTTTGATCGGCGAAACGACAACGGCGCGCGCGCGCGGCCGACACCCGATCGCGCGCCGTAAAGGAAAACACGACGAAAACCATCTGTGTGACGCGCGCGTTCCTCGCCCGCCCGCCTCCATCATCGCCACCACTCACTCGCCGGGATAATATATAATATTCCGGCACGACCTCGCGCCGAGTGCTGCTCCTCTAATTGGACGACCGTGCCAGTGACGCGGAGGGGCCGTGAAAAACGTTTTCGAGTTTCTCTCGCCATCTGAGGGTGATGACGAGAGTGGGTGGTGGTGGTGGTGGACGAGTGGGATAAACGTGTGGCGGAGAAAGGGGAAGGGGACGACCCTGAACGCGTCTCTCGATGCAGCGGCGTGTTATTATTATTATTATTGAGTATTTTTTCTTTCTCCTTACACGGAAAGAACAACGATCGGACAAAAAAAACCGCTTTTCGACGAAAACTTTTAAGGTGCGATTCCTATGCACGCGTCTAGAGACGCGCGGCCGACGCGGCGCGATTTAATTTCAGCCGCGCAGGTACTACTTTACTTGTTTTTAAATATAACCGATTCCTATGCGGCGACGACCGCTTCGAGGGCAGTCAAATCGCACGAGCCGCGTGGCTATTCATATTTTAATTTTCAAAGTTCGACACATTTCGTTAACACTGTGTGACACAAAATGTCTTCAAAAGTGTCATTCACAATAGAAGAAGACATACTATTGGCTGAATCTGTAAGAGAACATCCGTGTTTGTACGACTTGAAGCTAAAAACTAGGTTCAATACGTAATTGAATTGATCCCAACTTAATCTGAAAAATTCCCTGAATTTGGTTTCGTCTCGCCATAAATGTTTTTCAATCGGGACGCTGAAAAATCCCTCGGCTTCCCTGGCTAAGTACATTTCATGCACTTCGTTTTTATTTTTTGATACAACGTATTTTATGATGGCTTGTTCTTCTTCTATTTGTTGTAAAAGAAGTAGTTTTAAGATCAATTTTTGTTTTTTCGTCAAGGACATGGTTAAACTAGTAAAATGGTAATATTTTAAAACACGTTTTTATGAGTATACAAGTACAACCGTTTCAAATAGAGGACTTGACACAACTTCGTGTTAGTGTTCTAGCCGCGCGTCTCCCGACGCGTACATAGGAATTAATATTAGATCGCGCGGCTAAATAAACGACCGCGCGGCCAAAATTCAAATCGCGCCGCATCAGCCGCTCTAGGAATCGCACCTTTACCCGACTCCGACTCGCATTTTCTTCCATATAAAATCGGCTTTTCAACGACTCGCGACGCTCTTATTAACCGGACGTTTCGATGGTTTTTGAAATTTCACGCGTAGCTTTGAGAATAACTTTGAAAACTACTACGCTTGCATTTTTGAACGGTAAATAAATACGTAATTTTTCGTATTGTCTGTTTGATTTTGATTTTTTACAACGTAAATTTATCTAATTATTTACTTAAATATCGTAAAAAAACTACGATTTTCGAATACATTTTTTACCCGCCAGCAGCTCTCCTCTGCTCTTTAAAATCGCAAAATAGGGTTTTACTTTTTATTATATTTACACATAAATTGGATTAAAACGAATAGAAATAAAAAAGTATACTTGATTGGAAAAGCACGTTTTCGCGTCGGTTGTTCCTTCTCTCGTCTGTGAACGCGCCTTTAAATCGGTGAAAATTTTATTTCGATTTGAAAATCGTACGTTTTATTTATTATTTCCGCTTAGAGGGGACGTGTTTTTTTTTTTTTTCCGTCTCTCTCGCGAGTAGGTGTTGTTTACCACCACTACTACGACGTCGCTAAAGATTTATTTCATAACGCCGCGACGACGAACCCACGATTTCTATAATATTTTATAATCGGTCCATGTCGAAACCGGAGTCACATTATGTAGATGTGCGCGCGCATTTTTTCCCCACAAATATATAATATAATAAAACGTTAGTTTTACGCGTGCGAATACGTCGTCGCGCCGCCGCCGCGCGCCGCCGCCGCGGATAGAAACGATAATATTTCTAAAAGTAGAAAGTAAAACTCGCGGCTACGGTTTTTCTAATTTCCTTCGGCGGTGTTCGCGCGAAAGGATAATCAGGATGTGCGTGTATATATACTGTTGCGCGCAGTCGATACACGACGCAGCGGTTCTCAAACTTTTGGAAAATACGAGTTTTTTTCGATTTCGACTGCAACAGTAGTGGGCGTTCTTTCTCAAACGAACATTTTTTTTCTTTTCTTCTTTGAAGAATACGAGTATATTATGTTGTTTTTACTCTGTCTCGGGTCGACTTGTTTCGCACGACGCACACTTTGGGAACCGCTGCCGCTCGCGCGTGACGAATAGAGAGCCCGCCAGTCGGTGTTGTTGCGCTGCTATTATTTCCGAACCGTATGTAAATATAAAAAGTGAATACGTTACGTATAATATATTACACCGATCGGCGCTTTATTGATACTCGTCTTGTTCGATCGAAAACACTATACTAGTCGGCTATAGTGTCGGGGGACACGTTATTCGGATTTTTCAAATATCCGGATAATCCGAATATCATATCCGGATAGTTAAAATTACACAATTCGGATATCCGCGTAGTATTCATATATCCCACAAGAAGAAAGACGTTAATATAAATATAAATATTATAAATTACTACATTTTTTTTTTTTTTTTTAAATTAAATCAGACAACCAACGCTTTTGTTTTATCAACTTTTATTACGAGCTATTATTTATTATTATGTTTCGTAGTATTAATAATTGTATACTATCTCATAAATCATAACCTGCAGCAGGACTCGTTGCTTGAAATAACCGAAATACCCGACCGAATAATGATTTTATCATTTTAATACCGATTTAATGACGGTAGAAGATGTATAAAATTAGAGCTGTTATACTGCAGGGTGCGGCAGTGAATCGGGTGATTTTGAAATAACTATAAAAACCCAACGAGTATTTTTTCTAACAAATATATTTATATAACCTGAAAGTATATAAAATAGCATTGAAGAAGACGTGTTAATTTGTTATTTAATTTTTATAAATGATATCTGCAAGATGCAGGCGTCCATTTCGAAGCAAGCAGAATTTCCGGTGAGATTTGTGTCACCTCTTCTCGTATTCTTTGTTTAAGATCATCAAGTGTCCTACTTTTGATATACCCCCACAGAAAAAAATCACAGGCCGCGTTAAATCAGGCGAACGTGGTGGAGGCCATGGAATATTGCCATTTCGAGAAATTATGCGGTTCGGAAACAAAATATCTTTTAGAATATTCACTCGTAGCCCCGTAGATATCATTTATAAAAATTAAATAACTAAATTAACACTTGTTCAATGTTATTTTATATACTTTCAGGTTATATGAATAATATATTTGTTAAAAAAAAAATACTCGTTGGGTTTTTATAGTTATTTTAAAATCGCCCGGAGTCACTGCCCCACCCTGTATAATATTCGAATATATCTGAATTAGTTCCAAGTAAGTAGCTCGACTACTACGTATACTAGACAAAACGCCGCCGACGAGGACGCGCGCGATTCCCAGTATAAACTATTGTGAATATATTATATAGAAATCGTCGTCCGTCGCGTTTGCCGATCGATCCGCACCGGATTTCGAATTTACGAGAAGCGTAGGCGTTAAAATATTCCTTTTTAAACGCCAAAGGCGGCTTTCGGGGGGGTGAGTAAAGACAGCAACACGGTCGATTAACCGCGACGACGACGATAATATTATGCTAATGACTGCTCGTTTGTAATAAACGCGCGCGCGCGCGCGCGAATAATAAAATACATTTTAATAATTTATCGCTCGCGAGGGGGTAGATTCTCGCCTAGAAATATTGTTGTGTTCTAACGCGACTTGTTTTCGTTATCTGTTTCAGTTTGCCGGAGCTGCATCGTGTTGCATTTGGACAAGAACAATTTCTGTCCGATTTGTCGGGAAGACATTCAGAACAGCAAAGTCCTCAAGTAAGTGCCTTTGTTTAATGTTTTATTATTATTATTATTATACACGGGCACTCGCGATGTACACGGGTAAAGGTGAAAATATATATCCAAACGAAATTTAAATAATTCTATCGGAAACCGCCGCGCGGATCGTATATAATATAATAACGAGTATTGTTATAAAAACGTTTTTTTTTTTTTCTTTTCAAATCGATCATTGTCGACGAATAATTTTACATATTTTTATTTTATACGTTTTATGAAACGACGTCGTGTGTACCGCGAACGCCGCACGGAGGTCATTTGCATTTATGTTTGCGCGCGCGTGTATCGAGATCGAGAGGGCATTTCGATTCTCTAAAACTCCCCGCTGTTTTTTACGACCATAAATAATGAGAATAAGCAGCAGCCCGCACCTGTGTGCCGGCCGTATACACGAGTCGCGACGTTTCTGTAATTTTCCAAACCGCCTCGAATTTTACTTATTGTTTTTAATATTGTTTTCGATCGAAAAACCACATATTTTGACACGTGTCAAAGCCAAAATTCGCTCTTACGCTATTTTAGATGTTATATTTTGACTGCGACGTATTTACACCAGTATAGGATTTCATAAGATTTCATACTTGCTTTTATACTTTTCGACGAGATTTCGCGCGAACCCTCTGCAGCGGCTATTCAAACGTAATTTAACTATAAAAAATCCGAAATTTGAATCATAATTATTAGGGCTCGGGCTAAAAAAAGGTAAAATATGCACGAGAAAAAATTGCAAAATATGCATTAAAAATGTTAAATATGCAAAAAAATTATAACTGGTTGGCATTTTGACATCTTTTATTGAGCTGAAAATAAAATTGAAAATATTTTTTCAGTGTTTTTTTTAATTACCGAAAAAAATACACGTTTTCTAAAATAATAGTACCCGTTAAGTATTATTGCATTTTGAACCATCAATACTTTCTATGACTTTGGTGGTGACAATAACCTAACCTTTGTTGATAATTTTGAGTTTTATATTCGATATTATATGCAAAATAAATGCATTTTCAATTTTTCAACTCGCTTTTTACTTTATACTTCTAGCTAGTTCTGCTATTATAAATCGAGATCATACCGAACAATATGCAATTCCTACAACTTCCGAGCCCTAATCATAATATAATATTATTATCGACGACAAAATATTTAAAATAAATAAAAACGAACGAATATACGTAGTAGACGTGAGATTGCGCCGCCGGGTGTTTTTCCGAAAGATTAAGTCGAGTATAGCACCTCTAATTCGCGTCCAAATTTAATTCGAAATAAAAACTTAAAAGCCGCGTCCGATAGAAATTATGAGAAAAAAAAACTGGCCCGCGCCCTCCTCTGATGCCTCCTTTTTTTATTTCGTGCTCGTTGCGTCGCGTGCGAAAAAGAAACGGATTATATAACGTCTGACGAGACAAAAGCATTACTGGCGTCGCGTCGTTAGGGTCGCGTTTTCGGTGTTATCCGCACCCGAGGTGACGAGAAAAGTTTTAATGGTCGGGGGACGCGATTCTGGGGAATAACTTTGAGAACACGACCGCGTCATAAACGCGAAAGTAGTGCGAAAAAAGAACAAAAAAAAAAAAAAAACTTTACAAATCGCGCGGTCGGAATACAAAATTGTAATATTATAATAATATACACTCTATGACGTCATTGTTTTCGAAAAACAAAATACGATATGTTTCACGACGACGAGAGACGTTAAACGTCGCGGTTTAATAAAATAAAAAAACGTTTTAATCCGATTGATATCGTTTAAAATTTTATAGTTTAATATTCGCGCGTTTTACTCGATTTTACCTGTTTTATGACGGCCGAAAATCACAACTTTATTTTCAATAAACGTGCGAACTTTTATTACGAACTTCAGCTCGTATATATTATATAGTTGCAATACTTTTTTTTTAAATATAAAATTTGTCGGTAATTTCTTAAGTTCCACAAACACGATGTAATATTATTACTTACACACCCGTCCATTAAAGTATATTAATATAACGATTAAAAATAACTATGCGAAAAAAAAAACCAAACTTTCCGGGGGGTGTCTAAACACCCCCCATGTACGTGCCCCCCCCTGGCAACCCTCTCGCGTAAAACCGTTCCCGTCCCCGAGTACCCATGTATAATATTATTATAATAATTATTGAACATTTTATTATATTTTATAAACTGCAGGTAGAGCGAGAAATTTGATATTTTCGCGCAATCGTTTTAATAGTTTTTTAATCATAATCGTAAAAAAAAAGAGTCGAATTTACGTATTATAATATTTTTTATCTGCCGTGTGAAATTTATCGGCACCGCGCGCAGTATTGTATAGATACATCGTAAAAGCCCAATACTGCGCGTCGTTGTCGTTTTCTCACGATTTGCTCAACGCTCGATTTTATCACTAGCAATAACAATTATTTTATTATTACGTCAAGTTATTATCGTTATGATAAAAGGACTATACTCTCGTAATAATAGTTCGTATTTCTCGCGGCGTGTAAACGATAGCTATCGGTAAACATATCGTCCAAAAACAACCTCTTTTCTCTGCAACAATCAAGTTTGGTTTAAATATAACGAGTCGAATAAAAATCACTTTACTCTCGCGGCAGCTTATTATTCGATAATATTTGAATCGCTAAATGCAGAAAGGGCACAAGTCCTGCGAGTTTTAAAATTTCCCAGGAAAAACAAAAAAAAAAAAAAAATTAAAAATTGTACGTTATGGAATAATATATAGTTTAAGACATGTTTTTACAATCACTTTAAGAAATATAATTAAACTCTAGGTTTCTGAAGGACTTAGGGTCGTCATGGACATGTGCCGTTTATGCTTCAAATTACCGTTCGTTTTTCGAAAATAACGTTTTCTTATAATTTAATAGTACCTTTAAAATCAATGAAAATTAAAATAACATTATTAAATTATATACAGGAGATTATATACGTATAGTAATAATGAGTCATAAATATTTGATTTTTTTTTATTATAATTTAATAATTAGAAATTTTGTCTCTGAGAAATTTTTTCGAACGACTTTAAATAAGAAAAAAATTAATTTAAAAATATAAAAATGGCCTAGAGTTATTATAATATAGTGAACAAAACCAATTAAATACGATATATAATTACCATTCTTTAAGTCTTTAAGGATTACTAAAGTGAAATCACGTGGATCTATTTAATAATGAAACGCGTGCCACAAACGTCTGCACAAAACCACGCGTATTTATCAATATTCAATTCGATTATGTAATAAAGTGTGATTTTTGTACAATATTGGACATGTGCCTTTTCTGCATTTAGCGATTCCTAAGGATAGCGAATCCTTTTTTTTCTTCGATGAAACTATAAATTGTGTACTCTCGAGACCGCGACAACGAAACGATTATAATGTATTGTTATCATTTTCGTAATTGGTTTTATTTTTGACCCCGAAAACCACCTCCCCCGTAAGTACGCCACGCTGGCCATAATATGATATCGGCGTTTAATCGTCGCGTTTTTCCTCCTTTTTTATTTTGTGGACTTGAACTTTCACGCGATAAACTTTTCCGTTTGTTTTGCGGGCGCGTTTCAATCCGCCGACGCCCGCTCTCTTTTAAGGGACGCGAGGAGGGGGTGTACGAGGGGTTTGCGGTCGAAAAAAATTATAAATCGCGTGCTGTGCCACTCGCACGTCCCGTCATATAAAGTCGCTAATCGCTGATAATATTATAGAAAATAAAACTGTAATTTAATTGGTCATCAACTCGATAATCACGTCGCGGAATATACATATTTTCCTTATAATAGTTTGTCGAAACGTTTTTTTTTTTCTTCATCCTTTCGATCGTATAATATACGACGTGTGAAAACTATCCTTTTACTCTCCTTTTCCATCCTGAACCAGAGGATTTATTGTTTTAAATCCTCTCGGGTAATAAAATCCCGCGCGATCGCGGATTACAAACGACTTTGTAATATTAACCTCGGCCGTTGTTGCCCGTGGCCGATTGATTTTTATGTAAAAACTTAGTTTGATTTTTTTTTTTCCCCCCTCGTCTAAACGGTTTTACGAACGCGTTAACTAACGATATATTGTGTAACGACTTTTATTTTTTTATTTCATAGCCGCGGGGGCGGGCGATTAAGATTTTTAATTTTTTTTTTTCCCTTCTCGAACCGAGCTCACGATCCGCTCACGAATTATCGCGTCCTTATCACCAAAGCATCATCCCCCGAGCGTGTAAACGCGGTCGTATAATAATAATAACAACAACGACGTAGTAATACTTACACAAGTCGAAGGGTGCAGCAGCCTCAACACGTGTAACATAATAACGACCTCTCCGTCGTCGTCGTGATTTCATACCGAGCGCGCGTTTTATCGCCGTCGGCCGTGTCCCGGTGGAAATGAGGTTTCGCCCGCGGCGGCGATCTCGTTTCGTCACGTCCCGGATTTCTTTACAGTCCTTTTCGAAGGATCATCCGACTCTGGATTTCTCCGCGACGCGCTTTCTAAAATCCTCCGACGGCAGAAGAAGGATTAAATAACCCAATTTTCGGAAAATTAAAAAAAAAAAACCCGTTGATTTCCTTGATTTTTACTCTGTTCGAAAACAACTTGTCTTTACGCTCGTAATCTTTCGGCTACAAAAAATTGCTATTTCAGTTTATATTTTACGTATTTTTGGAATGTTATCCTTCTGATCAGCCTTCTCTGACAACTGTTGCCGCGCGCGAGAGAAAACGTCATCGTTATAATCTTTAAGCGACTTTTGATTTCTACTAAAAACCAACCCAAGTGGTACGTTTTAAATCGGTATTATTAACAATATGGTTGTTTTCTTGTTTTTTTTTCAAGAAAAATGCGTTTCTACATAAAAGTCGCGGATATTTTTTTTCCGAATCGCGCGGTGCTTTTCTCCGATTTTGACGGGCCCTATTTCCGCGCGTTTCCCGCGGGCATCTCGTTTCCTTGCGGTCCTTTTCTCGAAGGAACGCCGCCGTTTTTTATGTCCCAACTCTAGAAATTCTCCGCGACGCGCTTTCTGAAATCCTCCGACGGCCCTAGATTAGAATTTGACGGCCGTCGTCGTGCGCGACGAGAGAAAACGTCGTTCTATATGACTACTATATACGTTTGAATTTTACTAAAAACAAACCGACTGGGGTGGTTCCACGTTTATATACTATGGCATCGATATAAATTCCAAAACAAGAACCATAAATAGCGTTTAATTATTAGGTACCGTATTATCGAAACGAATCGCTTATTGCAGAAACCCCATAGGTGACGGAAATTGTATGACAACTTTTTTTTTTTTTTACTTTCTCATATTCTATTACCCCTTCCCTTTAACCTTTGCGAGTATATGTGTATTGAGTATTGAGTATATTCGGTGTTAACCTTCCTCTACTTGTGGGAATGAAAAAAAGAAAGCTTTTAGGAAAACGATAAGCTTTTATTAATTTCTCGAAAGTTTAAACTCGTCGCTTGTGAGGTTTCTGCAATAAGCGATTTAAATATGGTTTTTTTTTCCTTTTTTACTTTTTTTACTTTCTTATATTACGAGTATATTACCCCTTCCCTTTAACCTTTATGAGTATATGAGTATTGAGTATTGAGTATTGAGTATATTCGGTGTTAACCTTCCTCTACTTCTGAAAAAAAGAAAGCTTTTAGGAAAACGATAAGCTTTTATTAATTTCTCGAAACTCGTCGCTTGTGAGGTTTCTGCAATAAGCGATTTAAATATGGTTTTTTTTTTCCTTTTTCACTTTTTTTACTTTCTTATATTATATTACCCCTTCCCTTTAACCTTTGTGAGTATATGAGTATTGAGTATTGAGTATTGAGTATTGAGTATTGAGTATTGAGTATTGAGTATATTCGGTGTTAACCTTCCTCTACTTCTGAAAAAAAGAAAGCTTTTAGGAAAACGATAAGGTTTTATTAATTTCTCGAAAGTTTAAACTCGTCGCTTGTGGGGTTTCTGCAATAAGCGATTCAAATATGGTTTTTTTCCTTTTTTACTTTTTTTACTTTCTTATATTACGAGTATATTACCCCTTCCCTTTAACCTTTATGAGTATATGAGTATTGAGTATTGAGTATTGAGTATTGAGTATATTCGGTGTTAACCTTCCTCTACTTGTGGGAATGAAAAAAAGAAAGCTTTTAGGAAAACGATAAGGTTTTATTAATTTCTCGAAAGTTTAAACTCGTCGCTTGTGAGGTTTCTGCAATAAGCGATTTAAATATGGTTTTTTTTTTCCTTTTTCACTTTTTTTACTTTCTTATATTATATTACCCCTTCCCTTTAACCTTTGTGAGTATATGAGTATTGAGTATTGAGTATTGAGTATTGAGTATTGAGTATTGAGTATTGAGTATTGAGTATATTCGGTGTTAACCTTCCTCTACTTCTGAAAAAAAGAAAGCTTTTAGGAAAACGATAAGCTTTTATAAATTTCTCGAAACTCGTCGCTTGTGGGGTTTCTGCAATAAGCGATTCCAATTTTTTTTTTCTTTCATAAAAAATGCGTTTCTAGTGTTTCTACATAAAAATCGCGATGCTTTTCTCGCCGCCAAAGCGCGTAGTTTATATATTATATGCGATGCCGACGCGCGAGCGTAAGAAAAAAAAAAAAAAAAAACGTTCACACACGGCAAAGTCGTCGAGAGTTTCCCTACCGCGCCGACGGCGCCCGTGTCAATGGCCTCTTTCTCTCTCGCCGCCGCCGCCGCCGCCGCCGGTTTTCGTGTCGTAAAAAAACAAAATTAGCGGATATAATAGCGCGCTCGTTCGCTCGTCGTCGTCGTCGTCGTCGTAGTTAATATATATAATATTATGTGTTACATACTTTGGCGTGCGAGAGAGAGAGAGAGAATTACTGGAGAGATGGAAAGAGAAAGACGCGCCGACGACGTAGAGAGGGAGAGAGACGGTAAAATAATAACAATACAATTTCATTTATAAAAAAAAAACTGCGTGTGCCCGTTTTTTATGTATAAGATTTTCGCGCGTTCCGTTTCGTTGCGAGCTCACGATTTTCTTTTCCGCGGTCGTCGAATCCGGTTCGAAACACGACGAAATTTCGCGCCGCGAAAGTAACAACTCGTTCTCGCTCGTTCGTTTATTACGAAAAAAATATAATACGTTTTCTGCCGCCGCCGCCGCCGCACGTACGAGCGCGCGCGTATTTTTCTCCGACATATTATTATCATCATAACAATTCCGCGCGGTTTACCACCTAGTACGTACGCGAGTGCGTGTTTTTGAAAAACCCCACTATAGTTTCTCACCCGGAGCTTTCTCGACGCGACGTTTTATCGACTACCCTTTTTTCTAACAAATACAGTAGAAGCCGCTTTTATTAGAAACACTTTGGGACCAAAGCGAAATGTGTCAATTAACCGATTGTTTCTAATTTGGTTTTATTTGCACTGTGTGAAAAAAATTAAAAATACGCGAAAAATTAGAAAAAATACGAGCTCCTCGCTCGTTTTTGCCCCTTTGTGTCAAGTCTGAGTGAGTTTTGATGTTCTCCCTTTTCTTCCAAAACCGTCGCAACAAAATCGTCTTTCCGCATCGTTTTCCTTTGTCAGGTCTTGTGGACCAAACGGTCATGTTTTTTCATTTTTTCATTTTTTTTTCAAGATAAAGTACAGTAAAAATATAAACGTGACGACGACACCAAAGATACCATAAAATTACATGACTTTCGCCCAATTGTTTCAAATAACCGATGTGATGTATCGACGATCCGCTGACGCCAAACTTTCGGAACGTATATATGTTTTTCACTCGCGCCGCGTTTCTAGAAATTTTCAACTAGAAATCCGTTTCGGCGTCGTCTCGCACGAAACGACGAATCGAATATTTGTATGGCGTTTGTTGCAGTTTGCTAGATGCACCTCATCCTCACCCTTCTCGTCCGGGCGGATTCCGCGCAATTAATTTCCATTAACGCGCGGCCCTTTCGCGCTTTGGCGCACATCGCATTTGAGCGGCGAAAACGACGCGATATCCGCGTTTTATTTCAATATATTGTAAATAATATTATATTATTCGCGCGATAAAATTGCAAATCACATTATTGCACACAAACGTTTGTGTTATTTTGCCGCGCGGGACTTTGGGATAAACGCGTCGAGTGAAATCTTTGGTGCGAACGAAAACGGTCGTTTTTCACTTGCATTGAAAAATTGAAAAATTTTTTTTTTGGCACAATACCGCGAGTCGTATTGATAATATATGTTCGTCTCATAAATCTATAACCCAAGTCGTTATACCCAATAACAATATCAATCGGTAAAACCTTAAAAAATACATCGCTCTAACATCGCGTGCCGCCCCGAGCGTTTATACTTTTTGTCTATTCACTAATTATTATTATATTTCTCCGATCTTACCTGTTTTTTTTCTCTTAATATTTATTTATTTCTCGATATATTACATGACGTTGTCGTCGATCGCTCGAGAGCGTGCAATTACGATAATATCGCGCGTTTTGTCAAAATTGTTATTGTGCGGCGCGGCGCCTACACGTGTACTATACTCGTTCCTTTCGATTATTTACGACGACGACGACGTTTTGTGGTCAAACAACTTTTTTTTTGGTCACGAGCTACTAAAAATGTACTCCTCAGTGAGGAGTATCACCTCCAGGACCAGGAGTAGTCCTCGCTTTTGAGCATCGCGACTTTATGTTTGCATAAAGTGTATAGTATAAACATTTAAGTATGACAAACTAATTACTAATATAATAATATAATAATTTCTAAAAATCTAATTACCGAAGTCTAATTAACCGCCCCTTTTATATTAACTATCCTGTCATATAGTATGAGCGAGAACCGCCGTTTGATTGGACGATATATCGCGGTCTATTATAAAAATAATTATTTACGTCCTGTTTATATTATGTATACGCGAGAACACTCGGTTGTGGAAAAACGCGTGTTTTATTTATTTATTTATTTTTAATATATTTTAACGCGTTTTTACTTATTGTTGTGTTGCAGGCCGGACAAAGCGTTGCAAGACATCGTGTACAAATTAGTGCCGGGTCTATTTCACTCGGAAATGAAACGCAGACAGAAATTTTATCACGACCATCCGCACAGAGGTAATAATAATAACGATGGCAATCTTGTAATAATAATATATTATAACCGACTACGTGTTTTCCGAAACGTCTCTCGACACGATTTTCACTCGACCCGTATTTTTCTCGTTTCCTCAGACATGCATCTGCATCCGGAGTCTCGGGGCATCAGCGTCGATCGAATCGTCTACACGGCCGAGCAGTTGATCAGCCTGTCGTTGGAGTTTTACGACAAGTGAGTGCAGTTTGACAAAAACAATACGCGTACACTATTTTTTACCCCTAATCCAACGCGCGCGCGCGCGCGACTTACGGGGGATGGTGTTTAGGGGTGAAAACAAACTGGTGGACGTTTTTTCAAAAATCGATGGTTTTTTTCTCTCTCGTTATTTGACGTTTTTTTTCATCATTTCGAGACTATAGAATACCTACACGGATTTATTCTCGCGCGTTCTTTTGAATGATGACGTCACGTCTTTTCAGTCTGATCTATTAACGCTAATCTCTCTCTCTCTCTCTCTCTCAACTAGGGCTGTGAATTACCTTAAAAAATGCATTAAATATGCACTTGAAATGCGAAAAATTATATAGTATAAAATTCGTTTAAATGGTTTTTAAATTTAATTTTTATATATTTTATATTATTACATTACATTACGTGCATAAAAAAGTGTTTATTTAATAAAAATGTTGATTGAATTTGCATTAAGTTGATACATACTGCAGCAGCCCGCGTGTAGAAAAAGAAATTTTTTTTTCAAACATAAAAATAACGTGCAATAAAATGACGTAAAAAATTAAAAACTTCACAAAAAAAAAAAATACATAATAAAAGTTTCAATAAATGGATTCGTAGTTACATATATAATTCGAATAATTACAATCACAAAAAACTGCACTTTCCTACAAATTCACAGCCCTATACTCATATGAGACCTCGATTTCGCAAATTTTATAACGCGCGCGCGCGCTGCATGTTTATACTCTCGTCTTTGGACGCGTTTGAATACACACACATCGGTCGTCGTACCTATTGGGCAGAGGAAAAAAGGTCACATCGATCGATCGTTTCGGGGTTTTTTTTCCCCTTCTTTTCCCCGGTCGTGCGGTTTTTAACCTCCCCGCGGCGGCGGCGGCGGCGGCAACCCCTTGACGCGTCGCGCCCCGCAGCACCACACGCGTTACCGGAAGCTACAGGTCTTCCCCGGTGCCCATCTGCGTCCAGAGAGACGGCGGGCGAACGCCGAAATGCACATTTTGCCCCTTATATATGCTTATCGATCAGGGCCCCGAACGCGGTAACCTTGGTTACACCGCGACAGCCCGGAAAACCCGTATTTTCTCAGATCCTCTCCGCGTGCTGCAGTGTGTGCGCTGCAATATATGCCTTAAAACGAGTGGGTTTAGAGAAACAAAACGGTTTATATAATTAAAAACCACTCGAAAACGGACTCTGGAGGGTCAAATCGAGCATCTAGTGGGTAGAAAGTTTGAGTATTACGACTTACTTTTCCTTTCAAAGATATTATATGCCCAAAATATGTAACTGATTTTTACAAAAAATATGACTATTACTGTCTATCGCCAAATTTCAAATTATCGAGCCAAAATATGCTTAAAATTATAATAAACTCGCCGCGATACATATACATACTCTACTCCAGCGTTTCTTAAACTTTTTTATCCTTGCAGGAACCCTTTTCGACGTCCATTTTTATCGCGGAACCCCTATACTTTGTTTTTTTTTTTTAGCTTTTAAGCTTTTTTGGGATTATTTGCAAAAAAAAAATAATATAATTATTTCATACACTATAATATTGTGTTAAAGGTAAAAATCACGCTTTAGTTCAGTGTTTCCCAAACTTTTTATCTTTACCGCCCACTTCCAAAAAAAAATTTGCTAAAAGTTCGTTGATATTAGGTTCGATTTCCGCGCCCCCTTTTTGTAATGAAATGCCTCGCCAATTAAGCTTGCAACTTCCATTGCCCCCCTGGATAGCTCTAGCGGCCCCCGAGGGGACATTTTTATGTAATTTTCTTGAAAATTTTGAAAAAATTACTCAAGCTTCGTCGCGGAACACAGTCTAAGAAACGCGCTGCTCTACTCGATGATAATTTCGTCTACTACCGCGGCGCCGCGCCGCGCCGTTTGATTTACGACGATGATTGACGGTTGGAAATTTTTTTCGCCCCGGAATTCTCATTTGAAAACCATGTCCATTGTTATTAGCGTTTTCAACCCTTCGAATGATTTCCGTCCGTTTTATTTATTAAATGGCGATGAACACCGTCTCGCACCCCCCCGTCCGACTCTCTCTCTCTCGCTCTCTCTCTCTCTCTTCAACATGTGGAATTTCAGGGTTTCATAATTCGATTGTCGTACGGGCCACTTATTTTCTAACCCCTCTCACCCCCGTCCTCCTGCACCAAATCCCGTCTACTATGTGCACACATATACATATTATATATACTTATATTACCCCGCTGCTGCTGCTGCTGTTGTGCAGGCACTCTTCGTGTCTTTTGTGCAGCACGCGATACACATGCGCGCGCACTATACGTATATGTGCAGCAGCTGTTGCAACGCGCGCCACCCCGGGTCGCAAACTGTATTTTACGGCATATAAACCGTGCGCACGCATCGATAATCATTTTTTTTTTAAAAAAAATCCGCCGCGACCGTTGCGCGATATACGAAATAATATTTTGGACCAAACTCCCGTGATATGAACGCGCGACGAAAAGACTCGGGCCGTTGAAAAAGGAACTGGTGGTGGTCGACGAGATTTCGACGTTTTACCATCGAAAAACGCGTGTTTTACGCGCAGAGTGGCATCGCTTATTTACAGGGGCGGATTTAACAATTTGCCGCCCCTATCAAAATCTATTTATCGATTAATTTTTTCATTTAAGATGACTAAAAAAAAATTCCGATTCAAATATAACATCTTCTTCATTACTATAATGTATATAACAAAACAAATTAAATAATATGATACATTTAATTTGATTTTAATATTTAAATTTAGAATTCATAGTTGATTTTTGTGGTTTACATGGCTTTTTTTCTAGATTTAATTCTTGAGAAGTCATCAATAACGTCTTCATACTCTAATGACGATGTTAAATCGCTTTCTATAGTTATAGTGTGGCCGAGGAATTTAACCTTTCTTGGTTAAAATAAACGAATCCACAAAATCCACGATTTCAAAATTTTGAAGTGATAGATAAAATTTATTATTTATATTATTTTTTTTTTAATTATATACCTAATTTTACAAAATTAAAATAAATATTCAACATAATTTTGCCGCCCTATGCGGTCGCATAGTTCGCAGTGCCTTAAATCATCCGCCCCTGCTTATTTATATTAAAATTATTTTTTTACTCGTATGACAATAATTATTATCCCCCGACGCGTCACCACCAACGTATTTTGACGAAAACGCAATCTGCATTTTTGCACCGTAAAATATACGAGAATTTTATCCAAACAAAATATATATGAACCCCGTTTTGTCCATTTTTCGTTCTTCCGAAAATTACTAGTTTTTTTTCTTCTTTTTAGTGCATATAATATGAATATTTCTCTAAACTTTTTAAGGCATATGCATTTCGATGCATATGCATTTTTAGAACGTCAACTCGCGATAATTACCATCAAATATATATAAAAAAAAAAAAAAAATCCCCAAAATAATAATAGTAATACTATTATTACCGCTATAATAAATATACATGCAATACAATAAAATTCAAAAATATTGATAAACTATAGTGTTTTTATAACGTGTTAAAACGTGTTTGTGTTGCAGAGCGTGCGAACAAGAAATGTGGAAAAACGTCACCGACAACAAAGGCTTGCAGTATAAAGTGAGAGTGAGTATTATTGTTGTTGAAAAATACTTGGCGATTTTAATATGCGACGACGACGACGTTTATCGATCGCGAGCGCGTTTTATTTTGAAAAGGGTGTAAAAAAAAAAAAATTATCTTTTTCCCCCTCCCCACACACTTAATCATGTAATTTTTTCACATTACAAACGATATTATTATGTCTGTAAGATTTTTATGAATCGAAGACAAAAGGCTCTCTCTCTCTCGCGGCCTTTCGAAAACAAATTTATAATTCCTACTCTTTTTTCATTATATCGTCGCCCTCATGCCAAAAGTGACCATGTGCAAAAAGTGACCAAGTGAAAAAAATGTTTAAGATGTCTTATTTTGGTCCTATGAAAATACGTAAAAAGTTTCCAAGTGATATCTTTATTAGTTTAGGAACCACCGAATACTTAATTTTGACCAACCAACATTTCAATATAATTCTTACGTTTAAAAATTGACTAAGTCACTTGGTCATTTCTTAATAAGGTCATTATTATATTTCATAGTTTAAAAATAATAAAAAAAATTATAATTTATGATGTTTTCAAATAAAATGAACAAGTTTGTTGTTTGAATAATGTTTTTGTATAAAAATGATTGTAATATTAATGCATTACCCATATAAAACATAATACAAAAATAACGACCAAGTGAATTATACTTATGACTTGGTCACTTTTTAAATGACCAAGAAAAACCGTTTTCACTTGGTCACTTTTTACCATAAAATTTATTTAGTAATTCATAATTTAGTAATCATAGTAATAAATATTGAGTAAAACTAGTATACTGTAGTGTAAAGTATACTATTGCGGTTTCATTGGTACCAAGTTTATAAACATCAGTTAAATTCTCGATTTTTAAAGAAGTGCTCAACTTTTAAACTGACATTACTCAAAACTTTAAAAAACCACTTTTGGCACGAGGGCGACGATATACACAACACACAACAACGTAACATATTATTACTTTCGTTATAAAATTACACAATTTTTTTATTTCTATTATCAAAAGTCACGGTCCTATATGAGTGTAAGTATTTAACAGTTTCGGTCCAGACAGAGACCCCCCCCACGGGCCCCCTCCCCCCCGGGGCCGGCGCTAGCTTTTTCGAGGCCATAATAGTAAGCGTAAGTAAAGGCGAAAAATTACCGAAAATATATCATTTATGTTTCAAATTTTTAAGCGCGACGACAAACGCCCTCCCTTTTGCCTCTCCCTGCCTTTGAATCTGTGCTCGATTGTAAAATATCTATCTGTCGTCGTGATGACGAGACCGACTGACTGACTGACTAATTGGTATTGTTTATTTTTTTCAGACCGACAAGCCGTCGCAAAAATGCGTCGTGAAAAAACGTTACCTCAAGTGTCCGGCGGCCTTCAGAATGTCAAACCTGAAAAAGTTTATTCGCGTCAAGTACAACCTAAAACCTTCGGACATGGTGAGCAGCGCGCTTGATTTATTCGACTAAAACCTATAACAGAGTGTAAACTATTTTGTTCGGTCGTTTTAAGTCTTTTTTTTTTCTCCAAATCGATTCGCTAGTAAAACATAATAATTTACGGATTGTTTTCGATATTTTAATAAATTTGTCCTCTTTTCTATAATGCCATACTAACCGCCGTCGCGTTGCCGCGAAAAATTGACTTTTGAAACCTTAAGGATTATAAATTAAAGACTATTCGGCGAATTGTAATAACATCTTAACGTGTTGATTATTACAACACTGGATTTTACCGATTATTTCATATTAATTTCAAGTTTAAAACGAAAACCAATAAGGTTACTTTTCTCAGTCGAATAGTCGGTTCGGTAAACTCTGATATCGAAAATATTGATTTGCCGCCCCCTACTATTATATTTATACCGCTAGAATATATTTTATAACCTTTTCGTCGCCAAGTTATAAAAATTGTGTGCGTACATAATAAATAATAAAATTCGATACGATAAAAACTTTAAAAAAATAACTGACAATTTATAAAACAACATTATAATATTATAATAATTGAAAACTACAAACGATCGAACGACATAATATTCATATTGTATTTGTTTATCCTTCGCGGGGCGGTCGTTCTCTATATTCGTCGCCTACGAGTACACACTTATTGCCCACCCCCCGAGGCCGACGGATGAGTTAACGAATTCCTCAAATTAAAAACGAAAAGTCTGAAATGTAACGCGCGCTTATTATTATTAATATTGTTTTTTTTTCTTCTCTGCCGCGACTCGTAGAACGTGTTTCGGCGGCGTCGTCGTTATCGCTCGCGCGCGATCTGACCGATTCGTCGGAAGGTCGCCGCCGCCGCCGTTCTCTCGCTTCTTATTATTATTATTCACACCTTCTCTCGCGATGATAATTCGTTTCCACTCGGAAACTATTATTGCGCGCGATAGTAAAAAGCTATTTCTAATATTTACGAGACAAAAGTTTTCGTTCCCCCCCCCCCACTATCCTTATATCCTTACGTCTATTCTATACGCGTACGACGCGCTCCCGGCGGACGTTAGTTGAAAATAACGACATAAATAAAACGCGACGACGTATTATTATCATACTACTATTATATAAAATAGAACCCCCTTTTTTGTATATGTACGCGCAGAACTCAAAAAGTATCCGACGGATTTTAGTACATTTTTCACTAATCAATAGGTCTAGATTCAGGGAAGGTTTTAATATATACAATTTATTCGTATAACTTAATTGATAAAATAGAAAAAATTAAAAAATTATTAATTGTTCTATACATCCGAATATACTTGAATAGCATAAAATTATGCGCAATGGCACTTTTATAAGATTTCAAAGACGGCGACTCGAGTTCGAACCGCGGTATCAGACACTTGTTTTTTGCATTTTTTTTCTTCAAAAGAACAGGCCTTTTTTATGTACCAATTTTGTGACGACGCTATTCAACTTTTTTCCAATTTTTTTTTCACAAAGTTGTTCCAAATACCTTCGTGAGTGTCACCACGTCGACCCCTGAGGGGGTTAAAAGGGGTAAAAATGAAAAAAAAACTGATAAAATAAAAAGTCATACTGCACACGGGCGAAGCCGGGGGTTATTCAGCTAGTTAATAATTATTAATTAATCGGTCGGTTTTCGTTTTTTGTCGCAGGTCGAACTGCTGTACCGCAGAGAGAGCCTGCCCGAGGACTATTCCGTGATGGACATTGCGTACATGTACACGTGGAACAGGAACGAGCCGATGCGATTTTTCTACAAAATAAACGCTTGCGTCACGGTGCCCGTGACGAACGCGAAGACTGCGGACGCGGGTCTCACGTCGCTGTTGTTGACTCCGGCGGACGCGGAGCCCGTCGTGTCGGCGCCGCTGCCGCTGCCGCCGATGACGTCACAGCCGATCACTGCGGCGGCTGCCCCGCCGCCGCCGTCGCCGTTGCCTTCGCGAGCAAAACCGACGGCTGCCCCGCCGTTGCCTTCGCGAGCAAAGCCAAAGGTCGTGGCCCCTGCCGGCCGATCGCTCGCCGAAGACGCCATGTCGAAAATGCAACAGATGCAGCAACAACAGAAGCATAAAGTGCTCAAGCAGAAGCAACAAATGCAAATGCTCGAGCAACATCTGCAGAAGCAGCAGCAGTCGGCCGACGGGGAAAAATCGAAAGCCGTCGCTTCGGACGGCGACGGGAAACGACCACCGGAAACGGAGACCGCCGCCGCCGGAGCTCTCCGAGGAGAACCGACTGTCGTCAATAAGGCGGAATCGGCCGACGATAAAAACGTCG
Organism: Drepanosiphum platanoidis; assembly: GCA_948098885.1. Lineage (NCBI taxonomy): Eukaryota > Metazoa > Arthropoda > Insecta > Hemiptera > Aphididae > Drepanosiphum > Drepanosiphum platanoidis. The sequence continues at coordinate 1,530,689 of OX402541.1, read as the reverse complement.
GTCGTCGTGCCGCCGCCGTGGCTGCTCAGCCTGCTGCTGCTGCTGCTGCTGCCGCCGCTGCCGTGTCGCCGCAGGACGGCGGTTGTTCGCGAAAGGAAAACGTTTCCGACAACGTGGGCAAGAAGAAGGACGAGCCGGCGGCCAAACCCGCCGCATCCGCGACGACGGACGACAAGAAACCCGCCGAGGTGCCCGTAAAGAAACTGGAGAAACTCGTGGACCGGCAACAACAAGCTGCGGCCGCGCAGCAAACGCCCGCGACCGCCAGCAGTCCGTCCGTCGCGCTCAAGAGACCGGCGGCGCCGCCTCCACACGAGTCCAAGCTCAACCTGTCCATATCGAAGCTAATCATGAAGAACCAAGCGGCCGCCGCGGCCGCCAGTGGCAAATTCGTGCCCACCCTGCAGCAGATGCAACAGATCGGCATGCATACGTCCATCCCCAGCTTCCTGCAAATGCATAATCTGCAGCATGTTCCTTTGGCGCAGCAGAGCGCCGCCGCCTCCGCCGCCTCCGCCGCCGCCGCCGCCACCACCACCGCCGCCGCCGCCGCCACGGCCGCGATGCAGCCCAACTGCATCCGACCAGGAATGCAGTTCAAGGGCTGCACCGTCCTGAGCAGGCCCGCCGCTCCTACCGCGGTTCCGACGCAGACGCCGCCCCCTCAGACCAACTGCCATCGGCCGCCGTTCATACCGGTGCGCAAGTCGTACGAGTGGAACAGGGCCAGAAACCTGGCGGCCAAACCGCCGCCGCCGCCGACGACGACGCAAACCGTCGTCAACTCGACGACCAGGCCGAACGAAAGACCGCCGCCGCCGTCGACGACGACGACGACGACCGCGGAAAAGTCGAAGAAGACGGCGACGACGACGACGACGACGACGACCGACAAACCGCCGTCATCGACCGCCGCGAGCAATCCGAAGAATTTGGACGAGTTGAACGCCGTGCAGAGCCTGCTGAAAGTCGGCCAAGACTTGCGATTGCATTCGAAACAGCCGCCGTCGACGACGATGACCGACTTGCACGACAAGTACAACTGCGAATCGTCGCTGCAGATCACCAAAATCACCGAACCGGAGTCGTTTAAGCTGCATCTGGCGCACGAGAAACAACTGCACCCGAGCTCGCAGCCGACCTTGCAGATACTGCGAGTGCCGACGGCGGACAACAACAAACCGTCGTCGTCGTCGAAACTGCACCCCGCGGCGGCGGCGCTCGCCGAGGTCGCCGCCGGTGTTAATACCGCGAAACCGGTCAACAAGAAACCCGTGCCCAGTCTGTACAGCATGCCCGCGGTGCAGGCGGCCAAAAGGACCAAGGAGGACCCGCAAAACGGGTGCGGCGCGGACGGCAAGCGCATCGAGCGCCGCGTGGAGACGGAAAACGGCGTGCTCAGCGTGTCGCTGCTGACCGAGACTTCCAAGCAGGACATGGACGCGAAGCGTCGCGAGGTCGTGCAGCCGGACGTGTCGATCAAGCTGATGTCGTTTGCGGCGGAATTGTCGTCGAAAAAGGAGGCGGCCGTGTCCGCGGCCGTGGCCGCAGCCGTGGCCGTGGCCGCGGCCGCGAACGCGAACCCGAACGGCTACAAGAGGAAACTCGACGAGTCGGTCGGCGGGGCCAAAAAGAGGAAACAGGACGAACCGAACGCGGTGGTGCAGGTGGGCGCGAAAAAGTCGTCGTCGTCGGACGAGCAGCAGCAGCTGCCGCCTCCGCCACAGTCGTTGTCGAGCGGCAACAAGAGGAAACAGGACGAACCGGCGCCCAGCTACTACGCCGGTCCTGCCAGCAAGAGGAAACAGAACGAACCGGCACGGAAGGCGACGCCTCCCAAGTCGGCGGCGCCGACTTGCACCACCGCCACCACCGTGGTCACCACCACCACCACCACCACCGCCGCCACCACCACCAAGGACGACGTGCCGCAACTGATCGAGATCAACTCGTCGCCGTACGTCAAACTGTTGCCCGCGGCCAGCAAGAAACAGCAATTGTTGCCGAGACCACAGCAGCAATTGTTGCCGAAACCACAGCAGCAATTGTTGCCGAAACCACAGCAGCAGCAGCAGCCCGTAGCGGCGAGACCGCTGCCGCCGCCGTCGCCGATGCATCAATCCGGCGGCAAGCAACTTGCACTCAAGCAACTGCAGGCCGCCAAGCAGCAACCGACGGGCGTCAAGCAACTGGCCGCCTGCAAGCAGCAACCGACGGGCGTCGTCAAGCAACCGACGGGCGTCGTCAAGCAACCGACTGGCGTCGTCAAGCAACCGGCCGCCAAGCAGCAACCGACCGGCGTCGTCAAGCAACCGACGGGCGTCGTCAAGCAACCGTCGGGCGTCAAGCAGCCGGCGGGCGTCAAGCAACTGGCCGCCAAGCAGCAGCCGACGGGCGTCAAGCAACCGACGGCCAAGCAGACCGCGGCCAAAGTCCTGGACTTGTCCAAATCGCCGCCCAACAACAACCCGAACGCCGCCGCAGTCGTCGACGGCGTTTGTTCGCCGCCAAACAACAACAACAACAACAACAACAACAACAAGACGACCGCCGCCGCCGCCACCGCCGCCGCCAAGACCACCACCAGCCCTGTGCAACAGTTGCAGACGGCCAATTCGGCGGCGTTCAACTCGAACCTGTTGTTCGCGGCCCAGAGACAGGCGGCCGCGTTCCTGTTGAAACAGCACTTTGACTCGCTCAACAACGGTAAGGCTCCGGTCGAGTGGCCGCGGGCCATGTTCAACCCGTCCCTGTTCACCAGGCCGCCGGCCAACCTCAACAATTGATTTCGAACGATTTCTAATGACTAACCCCTCCCCCCCCCTCTTTCCGCCGCGTGAAGTACCGTAAAGTATTCGTAACTAACTCGGTAGTTTTATTATCGCGTCCTTTTTTTGTCTCGTACAAAATCTATTAATATTATTATTATTATTATTATTATTATTATTATTGTAATTATTTTCACTGTACGTTGTTTTATTGATTTTTACTGTTACGAACGCGATCGATGATTTTCATCGGTTCGGTTTTCACCGATTGACGGAGAAACTATCGACCCCCCCTCCCCCCCCCGTCGCGACCGCGTATATTTTCTGCCGTATACGATATTTATTATTATTATTATTATTATTGTATAATTTTTATTTTTATCGACTTAAGCGCACCGTCGTCGTCGTGTCGTCGCGGCGACGTGTTTTGTTGTACATATTTGTAGTCGTTAGAAAATCGACCGCCGCCGCGCCGCGACGTTATCATTTTTTTTTTTTTTTTTCTATCATATTTATTTATATGTATCATAATAATTAAGGATGAAATAATTGTTATATTTTTTCCACGTGTGCAGATCGTTTTATGATAAATAAACGAACCGAGCTGTTCACGTGTACTATTGAATTATAGTGTTGAAGACGATTTTGTTTTTTTTCCTATCCGGAAAGTGCGAGAAAACCACCCACACTCAAATTGTACTCGGGAAACGCAGTCGTTGTATGTATAGCGGGCAAAGAGGAAGACGACATTTTAATAACTGGGGAAAAAACGGCGTTCATTTCGATCGGACGATTTACCGTCGCCGTTCGAAACACGTTGGTCAAATGTCACTTTATGAGCGAAATTCCAAAAGTCAAAAAAAAAAAAATCCAAATCTTTAGAAAATCACCACACGGGCCCTGGGAAATGGTAATCGCGCGAGCAATAAGTGAGAATTTTGAAATCGAACCCCAAAGAACCTCCTGACCTTAGATATGGGACATCTGCCGACAGAAACAACCATCACCGCGGTCAAAGTGGAAAGTATAAGATAAGTACCGATTTTTCTAAATACTCAAAAAATTTACTCGGGAAAAAAAAAACAGTACGAAAGCGCGACTCTCCGGCGATCGAAAACAGATCGCGAATCGTCCGAACCCCGCCGGCCACCCCCGTTCGACACATCGCTCGGAAAAATAAATTAAACGAGACGAGAGCGCGCGCGATAAAACACACCGTCGTCGTCGCCGCCGCCGCGTTATTATTTACAGTAATTTTTTTCCCCCGACGCACACCTGTCGGATCACATCTGCCGCCGCCGCCGCCGCCGCCGATGTTGTTTTCGAGAGCCGTACCTGCTGCACGGAGAAGGAAAAAAAAAACCGACATTTTAGTCGGAAAACACGATACGGGCGCGTCGTCGTCGTGTCCGCTGCGCCCGCACTACACGGGGCCCGTGGGCGTGTTTCTCGTCCGCACAGGTGCACGCGAGACGACGACTACGCGGTCGGTTCATTAGAATATTTATTATTATTTTTTTATTATTATAATGGGCGGCATTCGGTCGGGTAGTTTTTCCACGCCGCGGCCTAATTAGAACCGCGCACATCGCGACGTCGTCAGGTATACCTGGCCGGCCGGCAACGGCATATTATTACAATACTTAATATGGTCTACCGTGTATTATATATATATATTATATATTATATAGTGCGGCTTCGACGCGGGGGCGTGATGTCGTGTGAAATAGAATGGCAAGTATAGTAGTGTTGGCGAAAAAAAAGAAAAGAAATATAGAAAATTAGAAAATCAGTCGGTAAGTTCGTTTTGAACGATTATTATAATATTATATTGTAAATCAAATGAGCTTATTAAATCAAACTAGTTGAAAAATTGGACACGAGTTGCCGGTTGCGCAACAATATTATTACTATATTATCGAGTTATTAAAAATAATTACATTTTCCGACAGTTTGAGAATAAGATAAAATTAAAATACAGTACATTATTGAACTACTACAAACGAACGAATTCTATTCCAGCTCGTCGAACACAACAAGTAAGTTTAAATATCGTAAATCAGTATGAAAAATATCGAAATCTCTATAATCAATGCGCGCCCTCGATTTATTTTTCTAGTAGAAAACCACTATAGTAAATCCGGAAGATTCACAAATATCAAAAAAATACATCCCGAAAACAATACGCACGCGAGGGGAGTAAAATCATTTATTTTAGAGAATCGATCGATTTAGAACAAAGAATATAATAATAATAATTATTATATAATAATGTTTTAGTCGCGACGCGTGACGCGTGTGAGAACGTGTTGGTTTCGCGGCGGCGGCGACCCACGCGCGAGTGTCGTATAGAAAGCGGGCGGGCGGGCGGAGGGAAGAGAAAACACGGCGGCGCCGACGACGACGACAATTATTTATTACCTGCTCATTACGTATTCAGCAGCCGCGCGGTAAAAGGGCGATCCCGTCGTATTATAATATATGCTCCTCACTCGTTCGACGGCGGTGGCCCCGGCACAACACGACGTATGCCGGACGCGACTTGAGTCGTTTTGATTAAAATTTATTTTTTTATTTTTCACTCTCAATTTTTCGTCGAAAAATTAACACGAAACGACTAGGAATATCCGATGACTTTCAGGCTACTACTCGTCTGAAGACACAAATCTTCGTGTTAAAAACGAAAAATGTATGTCGTCGTGTGAAATAATCGAAACGGGAAAAATAAAAACTCGAGCTTGAATAGTAGAGGTATATGTACTTTGAAAAAGGAAGCATAAAATTAGAATCGTGAGTTCATTTAGTAATTATAGTCTACCTTAATTGTCTCTTTTAGTGGTGTAGTGTATATGCGAGGCGGTAACTTGAGTATTTTTTTTTAGATTCAGATAAACGAGAAAAAAATAACAACCCGGTACGTATAATCGCTGGCGGCTTTGGGATCGAGGCGAGGGAGGTATGGTTTCTAGATTAAATAGTGCCCGAATTTTACCGATTTTCGGTATTTTTTTTTAAAATTAATTCGACCATGTATACGTATTGATGGCGCGTCGCGGAACGATCCGAAGACTATGAAATAATTATTACAAACACTAATATAACGATGTAGACGAAGCCGTCGCGAAGCGAGACAATCGAGCTCGAAATTCACGAGACAACGCCGAAACGAACATTGTTATTGTCACTCATCCGCCTACTACTTCGTCCGCGTTCAAAGTTCAGACGAACAGACAGAACGGTCGTTATTGCGTAACACACCGCCTACTACCCGACAGCTCAACGGTAGACTCGGAAATTGTGATAACGAGGTGAAATCGATTAGAAGACATTCACTGGTGGTCGATCGCTGTCGTCGAGTCCGAAATATTTTTTCGCCGCCATCGCGAAATTCTCGAAAACTTTGTCGAAATGAAAAAAAAAAAAAACGAATCCGCGGTCGTCGTCGTCGTGTAATCGGTACACGACGACGCGCGAAGAGGTGCAATCGATTGGGTAGAAAAAAACCATCGGCTCTGTCGTATGTTTCGATTTGTCGTTCGCATTATTATTCGCCGCGCGGTTTATTATTTCGTACGTTTTAAATGATATTGAATAATACTACTGCACAGCGCTTACCTGTGATATATATCGATGAAGTCCGTCGTCGCACCGAAAAACGCTCGAACGATATCGTTTAGATTAAATGTTGCACGCGCTCTGAACAATGAAGAACAATTATTAGACACTTGAACGTTGACTTTGCGATAAAAACTTTGAGAAACGAAAAAAAAAATGCGCGTCGGACGATTTTCTTTTTCCTAGTCGATAAGCAACTGCACTCGTCTCTGTCGTCTGCGCGTCCGTCCGTCCGGGTCGCACGTCATGGAATAGAGAAAAAAAGTAACGGTTTACCGCACTTGTTCGTCGGTTAACCGCTCGTGGTATACCTCGCGGTATGCGGAAGGGACGCGTACTTTACCGGGGGAGGGAGGGGGGCGTTCGCGACATTTTCCTTTGTCTTTACGTCGCGATTTCGCGGCTCGTTCATTTCGACGACGTGTGGCGGCGAGCACACAATATAATCGCAGATGTCGTCTGAATTTGTTTGACGATTCGCCGACCGAAGAAGAGATGGAAATCAAAATCATCGTTGGCGGCGGACGGCGAAAAGAACACCACCGTGGCGGCGGCGGCGGCGACGGTGACGGAGGAAAAACCAAACGAAAGAAAAGAGAAAAAATGGCGGACGCGCGAGTGAGTACTTGATATTTAGATATCGCATAATATTTCGTTCGCTCTAACACCCGGCCGTGAAAATCTTTCGCGGGACACGTTTTTGACGGACCGAACGATAATAATAATAATGTTCGCGCGCGTTCGACGAATTTCGCGTGTCGCGGCTACAAACGAACTACTATATCGGTGTCGCCGCATAGTATTTCCAAGGCAGACGTGGGGGTTTCCAACCATTATTTATTGGCTCGCGGCGGTCGTTAAGTATTTTCTGAAAATCTAGAGGCCCCCTATTGGGGTAAAATAATGGGAATTAAACTTTCATTATAATATATTATATTACTAGAAAAATGCAATCTTTTAACATAATATTTATGTACTACTAAATGGGTAAAATGTAAATTATGGGAGAATAGTAATGAGACATCACTATTTGTTTTGCTTTTCCGATATTCTATAATGGAGTTAGTTTATTAACCCTTCTTTGCGTCTACCGCTGTTCTCAATTTTTTTCACGTTTGGAAGTATTTCGGTGACTTGTGTGTGTGTGTGGCTTAAAAATAACGCCGCACGTCGCGTAAAGATAGCTATATACGCGTTTTGTTTTGTTTTCGCCGTTAGCGTCCAAAAAAGTTTTAGAGCTGCCGCGCGCGCGCGCTGTGAGAATATCATTATAATAATAATTATATATATATATATATATATATTCATTTATAAATGTGGCGCCGCCGCGTAGACTTTGCACATTATTTATAACGGCTGCCGTGACTGCATCAGACGCCACTCCGAAATGGCATCTCTCCCTTCCGACGAGGTGTTGTGTATATATATATATATATACATATTTACAGACGAAGACGTAAAAATGTGTTTTAATTAAGAAACTTTTTCCTGCCGCGCACTTGTAGTTTTTTTTTTCCTTTCAATATTCTGTCTCACGGAAAACTAATCGTCTCTCAGTTTCTCTCGTCCGCTCGCTGCAGTGGATAGTCGTATTATATAATACCGACTGCAACAATACAATTTCCAATCTTTAATTATTGTACACCGGCTGTGTCCCGCGGAGATCTAACAATTGAAATAACTTTTGTTCTGAATTTCAATTTTATTGAGTGTTTTTTCTTCTTCTATTCTATTACTGCAGGTTAATATAATATTTTACCAAGTTTATTTCTTTAAATTAATAATTAATAATCGAATAAAAAATTTTTTTTTCTTCAAAACCGTTTCTATATCTATTTTATAAATGGATAATTTAAATATGTTTATAAACGATATGAAATTAAGTCATACATTTTTAAATAATTCTTGTGAGTTTAGGGAAATTTCCATTTTATTTATTAGTAGCTAACTACTATTATTATCATTGATTGTATAAGAAGAAAAATATTTACATTTTAATAAACTTAAAAAACTGTTTAAAAATCAATGACTATATGTAGAATGTAGATCTAATTGAAAGTTTTATACACAAACATTTTTCTAAAAATCGTACTTACAAAATGGTTATCAATATTTAAAAAATAAAATAAGGAAATCGTTTATTATAGCGCGTAGAAGTATAACAATAATTTTGTAAAAACTTTTTTTTTTAAACAACTTTTTTCACATTTGTCGGATCTCCGTGGGACACTCGCTGTATATACTATATTTTATTATTATTGACGATATCGTTAAGGAACGCGATCCAAACAAAACGATTCCGGGAATCAATTGCTAGATTCTCGGGAACGAACGAAAGAACGGATTCCATTTTTTTTTTCAGCAATAAGAACGTGGTTTAATTGCTTAATTTTCAAAGAATATATTCTTTAGGGACGTATAAAAGTATTGTTATTCTTTTGTCCATCTTCTCGAAAACGTGTTTTGAACGTGACGCGGATGACGATTTCGTCTCTTCAAATTTTTGTCGATTAAATATACTGATTTACTGATTTTTACAAACGCGTGTTTAAAAATCATATTCGAATATTCTATATAGGTATACATACAATGGATGTTCTTAGAAACTTAATTAATAAATCATAATATACTTAATTTCAATAGACCAATAATCACTTGCAGACTTTGATATAGCACTTATATTTTAATCTGTACCGTAATTTTTCAGGGTGATTAAAGAACGAATTCCTTATTTATTACAAACCTATATTTAAAAAAAAAGAAAACCACCAGGTACTTCAGAACGGTTTTCTATCTCGGTGAAAATTCAAAAGTACGTAAATCATTTACTTTATATGTATTATAATAACATACCTATATACTTGACCTTTGTATCTGTATATACCATTATATATAAATTATTATATTGCTATCATAATATGGTCTCAATTATTTTTTCAATAAAGGAAGAAACGGATTTCCATTTTTGACGTTGGTTTGGAGGAATACGAGAAACGATTGAACAATTGGACCGAACAGAATAAGGTACGTTAACGATGTGTACTGATTATAATATATTATGGTATATTTTGAATTGAAATTATATTATATGTATTTACTCGTATATCGTCGCTGTGCCACCGTTAGCTCCGGCGGCGGCGCACGACGACGCGCGCATTTGATTTATTACGGTCAGGTGCGCGAATGTTATTTATTGTTTTCCTCTTCTCGATCCTGGCTCAGCGTATATACATATAAACATGTACAGGGTGAACCGCCGTGATATTTCGATGCCAATATTTCAGTAGATAATGTTATTATTTTTTTTTTTCAAAATACGATTTTTATAATATCAGAGAGTAAAGCATCGAACACATTGTAGTTAAATTTTTATACCCCTATCCCTTTACCGAATTCAAAAAATAAATTTTCAATTTTTCACACAATTTTTTATCGCAAAATAATGATTTTTTTTCCCGTACGTTTTATCGTAAAAATTTCAAAGCCTCGTTGTAATTGAAAACCGAATAACGTCAACGAGTATAATATATACGTAATAACGTGTAATAGTTTATAGGAAATAGTAGTATAAGCGTGTCCGCCGCGGGCGATAGATCGGCTATTGTAATAAATTAGTATAAATTAAAAATGTCCATTAAATCTGAACAAATGTCGCGTTTTAAGATAGATTATCTATTACGTCGCGTAATATATTTATTATACGACTGCGATTACAGCCGTACTACTACAATAGCGTGTCGCTCCGTCTGAGTGATGAATGACGGCATAGTTATATTGTCGTTGAAAAGGTTAAATCGTTAGAAAAATAAAAATAAAAAAAACATTAATATATTCGGCCGGTACACCCTGTATGTAATACTATTGTCGTGCAGTCCCGTCGAATGGCCGCCCGAGAGAGACTTTATGTGTTTACATATTATTATAGTATAAAAATGTGCAGTAGGTACACGTAATGCTCATAGCGGCAATGGTATAATATATAATAATAATAAATGATAAACGTTTTTTTTTTTCCGCACACGCATAGTTTTATTATTATTATTATTATTGCGCCGAACGCGCTGACATTTTATTATATTTGACCCCCCGTAAATATATACGCGACGATTTGCAGTTTTTTCCCTTTTTTTTTTCTTTTCTTTTATTATTATTAAAATCGCCCACGGGTCGTGAATGTATACGTATATACGTATATTATATTATATTTTATGCGAAACGTGTAAGGCGTGCGGCCCCCCTCCGGGTTTAACGTTTTTTTTTTTCTTTTCTCTTTTTCATTAGTCGCGATATCTCGCGTTATGCTGTTCCGAGAGTATTATATAGTATACGTTTGAAAAAGAGATTCTCGAGGATTTTTCAACGAACCTTGTAGATGTGATCTTTTTCTTTTTTCAAAAACAGCGATGCCGTGTTCCCCCCTCGTATTTCCTTTTATTATATCTCTCGTTTTCTCTTTGTGTATTATTATATACATCGCCCTCTCGAATTATATGTATATATGTAATGCGCAGGGATTATACCGCGACAGGTCGTGTCTCGAGTAAATATATATATATATATATATAGGTAAGCCCAAACAGCATATATATATATATACTCGTCTGTGATGGCATATTATAATACCGTCCGCGCGAAACGACAATGCGCTCTTTCTCTTTCCTCTCTCTCTCTCTCGATCTATCGATTTTTCCCCTTCTCTAACAATTTACATATTATACGACTCGACTTGCTTATGTTTGTGTGTTTGTCCCTTCGACACTTTTCCGACGCGAACAGACTACGTATATGCCAATCGTAAGAATTGATAACATTACTAATCCCCACGTACGCTATATATTATTTACACAACTCATCGCGGCCATTATACGTATAGCTTATTATTATATATTTGCTCCTGGCCAAAAAACGAATAATATAATATATTTCACGAATAAGTGTTTACTTCGATTTAAACTTTACGGTGATTATAATATAATTATTATTTATTTATTTATCGTAACGCACAATGGCGTTTATAAAACTGCATCGTTGGCGCAACGGGGATGTTTTTTCTTTCTTTCTGCGCGATCGTTGCAACGACTGCAGCTTGCAGCGTTCGTCGTGTCCGCCGTATTCACGCCACTGCACACATACGCGTTTCCAGTGGCGTTCACCCCTCTCCACTATTATTATCCCCTCACGTTTTGTCATCGTGCTTATTATATCGAACGGATTTTTTTATTGTCGTCGTGTTGCATTTTTTCCACGATCTTTGCGATGTTCTCTTCAATCGCGCATAAACCATTATTTCATCGCGCATATTTTTTCATACTGCACGCAATATAATAATTCTTGTCGTTGTTTTAATATAATAATTTATAGTGTTGCGTTTTATTGAATTTGGACTATAGGGTAGGGGGGAGGGCTAAGCCCCTTGTAATTACTCCCGCGGTTTTGATCCGCGTTTCGATTTCGAGCAACAGTTTATTGAAAAATCCTTTGAACATTGCCGCGGTGTCAAGTACTGTACGGCGCGGCGGCGTCGAAACACGTGAAATAATGCGTGTACGTCATAATACAATATATTATATTATTATAGCGTATACGCTCGTTTATATTATTTAGCTCGTACGAAAATGTAGTGTGCATATATTATAATATTATAATAGTACCTACGTAAATGAATTTTATTGTTTCGTGCGCGCGTGTCGACCTGTCGACCTTGAAATCGGATCGTAGGCGTGGTCTAACGCGTCCGTTTTAAGTATAACGTTATAATAATATTATCGCGTGTTTTTAATGCTGCAACGATGTAAAAATCTAAGCGTTATTATAATATGCTATACGCAAGCGTGTGCATACTATACTTACTTTCGCGGCGGCGCGTACGTAACAATAGTACAATGACAACGTATAGTAATATAAATGTCGCGGGGCCGGGGGACTGCAGGAAAGTAGGTTGGCATAAATTATACTTTCTATACCGCAGCGCTACGATTTCAGGGCCCAGGATTTGGCGCCCTGAAAATCTATTCGGTGAAAACAATATTATCGTCGCTTTCTTAAAAACCATTATACTTCGTCGTGAATATCTTATTTACTGATGATCTTACGTCCATAAGATCTTGGTCGCGGTCCAGAGTCCGAGTCCTGATAATGTTTTTTCTATTTTCAGTTCATATATTAAAATATCATTGTCGTTGCATTTTCAGAAAACGTGACGTTTTGGAACACATTTTTGGGGAAAAAACGGAAATGTCGGGACAGAGAACCTATTGAGTAATTAAGTAATTGTAAAAAAAAAAATGGATCGGCTCCGAAATAATGGTCTCCCATCCATTCAAAGCTCGGTAAGTCTATATTTTTATAAACAGTATAGACAATACCGTCGGAAATTTTCCTTGTTGCCGTATGTATTCCGATTAATAGTAATTGAAAATATGACCCGAACTAAAATTACAAAAACCATAAACTATATTAAAATGTAAAATTAAAACTAGTTCTTTAAATCCATATAGGCCAATAGAAACCCATTTTTATCTAGAGCATATAGTTTATAAAACGTTTAAAAAAAAAAAACGCAAAAGTCATTAAAGACCTCGTGGTAATTAGAATAATAATATTAATAAGTATAGTCTAACCGATTTACAAACATGTAAACGATAATAAAGTAATTAAATGTGTGTGTGTGTGTGTGTGAAATGTTTACTTTACACACGTATTGTTCCGCTTTAATCGCCGCGATTTACCGAGCTTTAATACCGATAGATTATACCGTAAATTATCATTTGGATTAAAATCGAACACGTACGTCGTCGCGTTTAAATAAACTAGGATTTGCTATCGCACCAGCCGTTGTTTCGAATTTCAGAGAAGAAAATTACAGGACCCTATTCTCTGAGTCTAATCTATTATGAATCTAATAATAAAAAAAAAAAAAAATTAGCTGATTACGAAAAAACTTAAACATCTTTATAGATTTGCATTGTTTACATACGACATAATATCATGCTTTGGAGCGTTTAACTGTACAACGTTTTATTATTATAATTATAATAATAATACGAATTATTTATTACAATATAATAATATATATTATTATATTTTATCGATAAACGTCGGGCTTGTTTCCTCTCGTGTCGATAAGGTTTACGATCGCGCTGACCGCCGCGCCGCCGATAAAACACGACATTTAATATTATAACTGCTCGTTTTCGTCATCAACCATCGTATAATAATCGGTTTATTGCGTCGGGTTTGCCACATATGAGTGAAAAAAAAAAAAAAATCGTCAGGAACACGTCATATCCGTCGAACAATATAAAATATATTATTCGTTTTTATTTTAAAATTATTTTTTTCCGAAATCGCGTCCGTGTATCGTGCGCATACGATTGATATATCTTTATTATCAACCACGACGCGTCATTATAATATATATTTCAAACTTTTTCCGCTCGTATACCACGGACCTTATTTTGTGTTGTTTTCATTGATTTTATAATAATGTAACCGTCGCGGTATAAATATTATTGATATTAATTTATCGAATTCCCGCGGGCAACGAAATAACGCGAAATAACGATGAGATAATATTAAATTATTATATAAATGAAACGTTAAAAAAAAATAGAGGGTATGGAAATAATTTTGTTTTCACCGCGTTGCACATGAGATGCATTTCTATAGTCGCATTTCGTGTTATTTTATATTGACAATCTGACGTGTGTTTATTATACTTTGTTTTCGCGTGTCTTTCGGTAACATATGCTCCGGGGATACACGGAGAAGTCAATAATTATGCGATTATTGTTCTGTGAATTATAATGATACGGTCGGGACTCGAAAAAAGTTTTTTCGTCGGAAAAAAAAAAAAAACGACGCACGCGACTCGCACGCCCACCAACCCCACGCAGGACGAGTTATTATAACGTATAACCGACACAAATAATAATGGACGAAAACAAAACAAAACGGAGAGAGAAAAATTTTTTTAAAAAAAAAAAAAAAACATAATAATGACGTTGTTAAAACCACAACACACTGCAGTAGCGCGCGCGCGTGTTTGTGTCTGGTGCCTCGGCAAAAAATACAATGTGTACACATTGTTCGTAAAGCGAAAATTTCCTTTAAATTTGCCGGGCTAATCGTTTATATCCTTTGACACGGTAGGTTAGAATATAATATAGAAACGGTATTTCGTAGGTATTATCGTTTTCGTGGTATTAAAAATATTGAATTTAGTTTTTTATTATTATTTTTTTCATTTTATGGTTGTAGTAAACACAGGACGATAGAAAATTTCAATTAGGTACGCGCGACAAAAGATATATTTTTATTTTCATTTGGTTTTTTTGATAATCTTCCGATAGAAACTGTTGTGGTGCCGACAACACCGCGCCGCCGCGACCTTTGTCGATTAGAGTTTTTTCCCGCCGCCGCGCCCCGTCCTGCAGTCATACGGCCAAATGTGTTTTGCTTTTGAGATTTTCTCGAATACCGCGCGCGTAATATAACTCGCGATTGCCAAATTATATTTTACCGCGGCACAAAAACCGATATTTATATATTTCCGCCCCTTTTCGCAAACCGAACGTCGTCGTTTCGTGACGTATGTGAGATGACGGACGACGAGCAGATGTGTGTCTGTATAGCATCGCATACCATATTATAGTATACCTGCGAGCGTTATTATAATATTATCATATTCTTTGCGCAGGAGACGGGGAGAAAACGAACGGCGTGTATGAACGAACGGTGTGTATGAACGAAAATCAGAGACACAATTGGAAACACGAGATGTTGCGGGGCATGCGTCATCGACGGCGACAAAAAAGACGACGACGATGAAGAAAAAAAGGTACTCCCCGTTTAAATACTCTTATACTCGTATATATATATATTATATTATGTATGTTACGATTCTGTTGTACGCATTGCGTTTATACTTTGCCGCGCTCTGCAGATGAAAACCCGCAAAACGCTTTTATAGTTTCGCGTGTCATCACATCTCGTGTTTATTATATATAAAGCCATTCGCGGGACGTCTGCGGCGCCGCTCACGAGTAAATGATATAGTATCCTCGTATATTCTTGGCTCGCGCACGTGATTTTTTTAATAATATTTTACTTGTTCGTTTTCGATCCGACCGTTGAGCTCGCGTGTATCGCTCGATGACGAAGCATTGCCCAAAATTATTATTCTTAATAAAAACGTGTACCGTAAACATTGCCTTTTCGACAATACGTATTGTTTTTTTTAATTTACAACTAACTAAAAATCAATCTTGAATTTTCATATAGGACAAGTAGTCATCGACGCTCTAGACCCCACTCCCCCTCCCCGTTTACGCCTCTGTCGCTTTGAGAGTAAATTTACGATTTTCAACACTACGCGTTCCGTTATAATTTATACATCCCATAATATGTTATCTGACGTTTTTATATTATTTAATTATTATAATAGCGTAGAATAATTATCGTCGTACCGCACGGGTTATTAAATAGAAATGAGTAATGGATAAAAACTGCCAACGACGTGTGTATACGAGTATATCGAAAATTCCGTTCCGAAAACGATAATATTTTTCTAAGCGTATAAATTGTTCCGTATAATATATAATATGTGATATCTAATAACGCGACGACGACGCGTCGTATAAAATAATTATAATAATATGTTCCACGTGGATTTTCGTCTTTAATCGTTCGAACACGCGCACGGTAATAATATTATTGCCGATCTATCGGCGTAGTTGTTGCAAAATTCAAACTTTTCCTTCAAAATTAATCCGAATTCAGGATGTAAATTTACCGTCGTCTCCGGCGGCGCCGCCACCGCAGCGATAAAACACACACACACACGCATCTAATTATTCGAACGCGTATTCTATTTCTATAATACACACTCGATTGTCAGTAGAAAACGCTCGTCCTTTTATTTATAAACACGTCGTTGTACGCGGGGAAAATAGGGTCTGTTTCTCTCCTCGTCCTTGTCGTATAGTCCTGCGGACAAAGTCGCCGCCGCCGCCGGGGCACTTTATAACAGTAGAGGTATTCGGTACGCGTCGTTATTTAGTTCAGAATATAAAGTCGATTAGACCAATGAAAAATATATAATTTTTCGTGTATACACAAATAGTGGCGCGCGCACTTGAAAACGTGTAATTTTCGAAATGCGTTATCACTATATACATAGTATGAAATAGCATAATATTATTATTATCCGTCTGCAGTCGGAAGGTCGTTTCCGGCGGCGGCGGCGGCGCGCGCGTTTAGGTCGCGTTCGCGTCGTACGCGGCGTTCCCATCGACCGGGACGCGCGGCGCGACCGCGATTATTGCGGGCCCCGACGGGGCGAACGCTGCCTCGCGGCGGAAACTCGGAAACCGCCGCCGCCGCCGTCGCCGCCCTTCACCGGCTCGCGCCGCGACGAGCAATAATAATGATAATTTCCCGTCATAAAATTACGGTTATTCGACTCGTTCCAAATAACGCGCGTACATAAACTTCTCTGCGAACCCTGGCGATCGACACACGACGACGACGACGTTTATTTATAATATTTTGCCGCAGCGCTCTCTGATTTCATCGTTGTAATTCTCGCGTTGGATCAAAACAATTTTCTTACGCCTCTTTTGAAAATTCCCGCTCACAATCGCACAATAGCTGGTATTGTTTGATTTCAACGACATGTGACTACGTATAATAATCAGACCTCGCGCGATGTTTGCCGATTAGATATACGTTTGTTCTTCAGTGTGATCGCGCGGGACTTGAAAATATATTAAAAAAGACGATCGCGAAAACGATTTTAAAAACGCGATCGAGGTCACCTGTTTTTCGTCTTGCCGTATAGGTACGAAATTCTCCGTCGCCCTCGGAAACCAAAACGCCGCGCACACCTAATTAACCCCGCGGACGGCGTTTATAATTACGACGCGTAAATTAGGCACTTGTAATAATAATAGTTGGAATATTATTACTATCGCATATATATATTATAATGAGCGGCGGCGCGCACTTTTTATTATTACTAATTTATTTTTTATGTTGCGCGCTCGACGTATATAGCTATAATATAGAGAGAAAAAAAAAAAACGACGCGAAATGTAGGTCGTGTTTATATTATATATTTTTCGTTCGTTTTACCATTTAATTTTTTTTTTTACATTTCGACCAGCCGAGAGTGTAAATACTATAGTTGGATATCGATTTATCGCTACGTAAATATTATAATTCAGTGATGCCCAACCTTTTTTGTGAATATTATCCGATTTTCGGTACATTTTCTAGTATAAATAGTAGTCATAAATGAGCAGACGAGTACGATCTAAAAACTCTCGGCTTTTTTTTTTTTTTATACGAGCTAGTCCCGCGGACTCGTCGACGTTCCTTTTCAAATAGACATTCGAACTATAGCTACTCGCAGTATTGTTTTATATATACTTTTTTATACGCGATAATTCGTCGTCGTCGTTTTCAAAACATTTAAAGAATGGGGCCCACCACCAACCCGCGTGGTCTGCGTCCGGCCCGAAATCCGTATCCGGTCGGCTCGTTTATCGTTGCCGAAGATTACAATATTATAATGCCGCACCACTGTTTCGTGGTCGCGTTTTTCTGTTCCACGTGTTGCGTGGGCGATTCGTCGAAAACCAATTCACAAGTATAGATTTTAAGTACACGATTTTTCGAGATAGTTTTTCACACTCGATCATCGACCAGAGAGTAATTTCGAGTTAATTTTTCCCCGTCTTACAAAATGCGGTATTATAAGTATAAAGAGAATCGATAATGTAAAATACCAATCGTTATCGATATCTAGAAATTACTTTCGACATTGCGGCGTTCGGTAAATAAACAAATATCACGTTTTATATAGTGTTTTTTTTTTTCCAATTCGATATTTAAATTTTAAACACGACGCGATTTTTTCGTCGACGACACACTTGACAATTTATTGTTGTACGCGTTAAGAACAATCGGAAACCAATAGGTCACCGACGACTTTTAATATTGCCATTTTCTGCCGGTTCGACGCGCATAAAAAACTATACAAGTGAGTTCATATTATATAATATAATATTATTATATACTATTGTTTTCATTCGTATAGTTTACCGTTGTGACAGAAAAATATTATACTTTGTAATAACCAGGGCTATGAATTTTCAATGCACTTAAAAACTATTAAATATATGCACTAAAATCTGACAAAATATGCTCTAAAAATTCTTAAAATATGAAGAAAAAAAAACTACTATTTTTATTTTTTTCATTGGTATAATTTTTTTTATTAATTTTAGTTGAAATATTAGTATTTTTACTTCTTGGTATGAGTATATTATGAGTTATTGATCTCGGCTAGTCTTGGTCTTCGTCGTATACAAGATCTATAAAAGAAATATAAATTATATAAATAATATAATTAAATATAATTAAAATTATATATTTTACCTTTAAAGTAGTTATTGCATTGAATATTACGAAAAAAAAAGCATTTAAACAAAAAAATTATTAAACACATGCATTTATATGCCCTAACCCATATGAAATATGCAAAAATATCCAAAATAAAATTTGGTATTTGAACTACAAATAAGCTAGTCAAAACAAATTTTGGCCGAATCCATTTTTTTTATATAAAGTGTAGCAAAAAAAAACATGCAAATGCATTAAATTCACAGCCCTGGTAATAACTTTTTATACACTATCGATATACCCCACTCGTCAAGTAAGAAATATTTATATAATTAATATAATTAATTATATTATATTATGCGCGCGAGAGTATAACGACGAGAATATTTCATACACAATTGAGTCGTTATTATTATTACTTTAAATCTTCACTCGAGTGTGTAAAACGGGGTCGTAATAATGTTCTCTCGAACCCCTGCTCTGCTTCGAAGTTGGAAAAACACAATGAGCATATAAAAAAAAATACTCTCTAAAATCAATATACTCGTTCTCGTCATCGGAATCCTTTATATTTTACGCGCGTTGGAATTTAAAACAATCCGTTTGTTTGTCGAAATATTATTCGTATCGCGATGTCGACGGTCAACGCGTGCTCCGAATTCCGAAACGGCAAATAAAACGCGAATATTCGTTCGAAATCGATATCAATTATTGTACACTGTGTTTTTACCGAATTTATCGAAACGACTTTGACGTTATAATAATAAATTATCTTGCAATTTTTCGTTTCGGAAAAAAAAAAGGTAAAACTTAGTCGGTCGTGTGCTATACGTATTTAGTCGCGTCAACTTTATTCGAAAACGAATATTCGTTTGTTATCGATTCGATTATTTCGATCTCGTTCGAATCGTCGCCGTCGTCGTAGTCCTCCGTAATATTTGTCGATCAAGCTTTCAATGAACTTTTGTCAAGCTTTATTTTTAACCGATCGATTTCGTTTGTTTTTTTTTTTTTTTCTAGAACACGTCAATAACGTCCGAATGAAATCGCAGTCGTCGACGCGAATCCTGTAGTGGTGGGGATGGTCTCAACGTCGCGGATGTCGACAAAGCTGGTAAATCCTTTCTTATTTCGTCGTTACATTGTGTTTTAAAATCGACCAATATTGCGTGCGCGTCTGTTCGACACGTCATTCGCGTCGACGCGAATCCTTTGTGTTTTTTTCTTATTATTTCGACTTGCAGTATATCGAGTTTATCGCATTATCATAATAATATAATTATGTATATTTGTGATTTGTTCGTACGATTATTATTGTTTCGACACAATAAGTTACTGCACGAGTTTTTATTTGTTCTGAAAATATTAATGTTTTCTTACTACTGCAGGTCTCCGACAATACGTCATCACGTACGCCCGCGGTCTTGGTGGTGGATTATTAACGTGGATTCACTGGACGTGGACAATTTTACAAAACGCTATTCGGTAAGTTTCCTTTTTTATTTCGTCTCAATCAAACACATAATATCCTTGTTAAAGATATAACAAATTTCAATAACGGTGTTTTCCATTTCGGGGGGGAGCCCGGGCCCCCTCGACCCCCCTATAAATACGCCACCGATAGTATAATATAATATATAATAATATGTAATACGGACTAATAACGCCGCGACTTGTTGTATACACGTGCAACATTGACACGGTCTCTCGCTCGTCGTCCGTTATCCAGTCTCGCGGCTGGCTATAGTATACTCAATACAAATAAAACAATATGCGCGTACGCATACTGGTTTTTCAAAGAAACACAACGACGAGGCCTTGGGCCGGACCGGATTCAGAAGAAATAAAAAAATAAAAAAACAATTATACACATATACAAACTTGTAAAATTGCAGCGCTGTACACATGCACATATATATTATGATCTATTGAGCAAGCTCCGCCGCCGCCGGTTTAACCGTCTAATAAAGGCCGAGCTGAAACGAGTTATTCGATTCGAAGACGCGCGTATTTACTATATAATATACTTGTGTATAATAAATGTATTATAAATCAGCCCGTTTCAAAAAGAGCGCGCGTAAGTCAAGGTGCAGCCGATATAATAATGAATTTAAGGATTTCAATGCAAAGTGCATATTTTTTTTTGGTTCGTCTTACACAATGCGTTTTTTTTTTTTTTATACATATTTCGACGTTTTTTCTATTATATTAGAATTTATTCTATTATTTCATATAATACGTATATTTTAGATGTTCGTTTTTATGATGTTTTTCAGATATTTTCCGAGATTATAAATAACGCAGCTTTTATCCAAATCGGGAGATCCGTACGAGAGCGCGCCCCGCCTGAACGCGCGCGATCAACTACAAAACGAGTAGATTGCATTTTTTTCACTCGCGTTTTCGGTAATAATAAGAGTGTTTCGCGTCCGTGTGGAAAATTAAAAAACCTTTTTCTCCCCCTTTTTCATCGTTAGTAATTTTATGATGTTTTTCAGATATTTTCCGAGACTGAAAAGTGTACCGCAGTAGTGCTGCAGTGGCTATCGAAACTTCATCGCTTATTTCAGCAACAGAAATCTCCAACTTCAAAAACACAACGTCTCCGCGGTGGTCCATCGCTCGTTTGCCGATCTCATACACAATAATGACATCAGGTCAGTGGAATTTCGCTATATATATACGTATGTGTGTGTCAAACTCGGGCACGTGTTCGGGAGAGCGATCCTGGGGATCCTTGGACCCCCCCCCCCGCCCCGCCGAAATTTCTAAACATTTTCCCAAAAAAAAAAAACTGTGACTTTTAATATTATCGCGTAATAAAACGCATTATGGTTGAATTAATCGCGTTACGTTATGGTGCAAAAATAAAGCGCCGAATACGTATTATATAATATATGATTAATTGTCTAATATTAAATCTGTCTCACGTATTATACACGATCTTTGTATCTTCGATTTGAAAAAATCGCATTGAAATTCATTTGCTATTATGGAAAAAAAATCTTAATTTCGTGCGAGGAGGAGAAGGATCGTTTTTTTTTTTTTTTTAGGCACCATAAAATGCGCGCACAATCCAACGTTATTATATAAACAACGGGTGGTTTTTATAAAATATCATGAGTACGGTTGGGGGGGGGGGGTGTGGGCGTCAATAAAATGATGTGATTCGAGCACGCGCGGGCACTACGTCTAGGGCGAGCGTTCGGCGGGGGTGACTTTTTGAATCGACTGTCGTAAGACCTCTGCGGATTGAAAATTACCACCGCCAAAATCGAACCTTTGGATTTTTTTTTAAAATTTCAAAAGCCGTCGTTCTATAATAGCAGGGGCGGCCAAACTTTTTTCGGTCACAATCTATTGAAAACATAATATACGTCACCTTTGAGGATCGACTTTTGTAGACATTTTTTTCATTATTGAATAACTATAATTATATTAAGAAACATACTTGCATAAAGTGCATATTATAAACATACAATAAGTATTATAAACTAATTATTACTAATTACTAAAAAAAAATTAAACAGATAAAACTTGTCGACGATTCGATAACAATTCGTGCGCGTGTCCCTAAAAATAAATTCTATAACATGATCGAAATCGTCCGCGATCGACCGTTTGGCCGCCCCTGTTCTATAGTGTCGGCCGTCGTTCGCGCCGGTATAGTACTTTCAACGTCGCGCGTCGTCGCGAACAACACTATATATTATAATAATTATTATATTCTCGTGAGTCTACAGTATAGTGTTTTGTATGTCGCGAGTCCGTTTTCACAGGGGGATTTCGATGTAATAAACACCGTTTTAAAAATGTCGATATTTTTTAACTCGCTGGGGCAAAATCCGAGCTCGGAGGTAGAAAACGCGCCGTTTCGAGCGTTTCATAAAAATGCACTATCGGAACGTACGAAACGCTACTGTTTCTCGCGTTCAGAATATTTTTCATAATAATCCGTTTTATATATTATTTACACGCGCGTTTTTCTATGCGGTTCGTCGACGTGTACGTATAGGGTTTTCGTAATCTTACAAAACGCGGTAATTAATATACGAGAGAGAGAGGGGTGAACAAAAAAAAAAATCCGAATTTAACGTGCATGAACAATTTTTCACGATGACGGCGGCAAATAATTGATGTGGTTAGCGAGTCATCCGCCGCCGCCGCCGCAGTATAACCTGTATATAATATAGATGCCACGCGGATGTCGTTACGTTCGACCAATTATTTTACGAAATTAAAAAAAAATAAAAATCCACCGCGCGACGAGACGTAAAAATCATCATTATTCCTCGCACGTTATCTCCTTAAAAATCGTAGTCGAAATGAAAATATAATCAACGCGATAAGTAAATGAAAACTCTATAGAAAAAAAAAACTATGATTTCATTTTCTATGATCACATTTCATTTATAAACTATTGTAAATTTAGTACGTTTGATTCTATTGCGAAAAATATTAACGATTTTGATAACATTTTCATAACTTCAGACCTGTTGAAGGCACGCGGGTTAAAATCATTTCGTTTGTCTGATTAGATTTTTTTTAATAATCGAACTTATTTAGAGAAGGGAGGAGAGGGGTAGTCTGAAAATGTTTTTGTCAAACGTAACAAAGGACAACTCTATCTTATGTATAAAATTCTCCCGTCACCTGCAGTGCAGTTTGTTATCGAACTCCTCTGAAATTTTTCTCGTATAATTAATTCGCGGTAGCTCTGAGAACAGGACATGAACTATTTTTCAAACCCCCAGGGTGGGGTGGCCCACGACAAATATTTTTTAAAAATTCAACGCGTTAAATGTATACCTGTTCCGTAACCGCGTAGTAACCATAATAATATACACGTGTATTCAGAAATATCGAATGCGAATTGAAATTATAAATTTAAAAACGTAGTTATTAAAACGAAGCGTAGAATTTAAAAGATAATTTCCAATTCAAACGGAAAAAAAAAAATCTAATAGATCAGATCTTTTTAAGACCGCGACCGAAATTTTCTTCCAAAAATCTACCCCCCTCCCTTCCTTTAGTTTTACATTTACAGAATAAAAAAGTATTAAACAAAATTTTACTATTATTATTATTACCTCTTTACTACTATTTTATAATATAATAGTGATAAAATTTCAAGTCTATAGCAGCTAATTAATTGCTCTTAATATTTTTCAAAATTTTTCACAAAACCACTCTTAAAACATATTTTATAATTAACATAATGCAATAACGTATGTATATTGAGTAATAAGAGACACGTGAAAAAAAAAACAACCAATAATTTCACTATTTGTTTAATAAACAAAAAATTTAAACGTAAATATAATTATTATATAGTGAGGGGCTCGACTTCGTAAATTCGTTTATTTTCGCGTGACACGAGTTTTCATTTTGACTTTTGTAATAACTAGAGCTAGGATTTTAATGACCTAAAAACTCTAAAAAATGAACTTAAAAAAAAAAGCTTAAAATAAACAAAAATTAGTTAAAATACACAAAATGAACGTAATATTTGTAATATTACGTAAAAATGACCTTAAAAATGCAATAAAATGCAATAGTCACCAAAATCCTAGCTCTAGTAATAATAACGTACCGAATTCGATATTTTTCACGCCATCACTCGATGATTATTTTCCGCTCACCCCTCGAGATCGTCACGAGTGTACCCCCAGGAGGGCTGGGAACCGCAGGTCTATAAAAAAAAACCCACATAAATTTCTTACGATTTGAAAAAAAAACACTTCTCGCGCGACCCACGGTTTGAGAAACGCCGGGTCGAACGATGAAACCGCGATAGATTTACACGTTTCGTTTTTTGAAATCTCGAAAATATTTCTTCTGTTACTGAAGGGCAAAGCTAGAACGTACATATTATTAGGTATACGAGTTTAGCTCACTGATTCGAGGGGGGAAAAAAAACTACTTTGACGTCGCCCACTGCGAGTATATCGTTTTTTTTTTTCATGTGATGTAAACCGCGATTATTATATTAATATACACATAACGATCGATGTAATATTATACTTTAGGTCGGTCGGCCACCGCGCGTGCGCGCGTTTTTTGGAGGTCGTCAACTGCACGTATGCGTAATACATTCGGGCGGACGAAATAATTACATGAAAAAATGAGGAAAAAAAATACGCGCGTATACGATATTACATATTATTATTATTATTTACACCTATATAAGTACTTATATACGAGTATATAGATAAATGCGCGTTATTATTATTATTATATACCGCGCACGAGCGTCTGGCAGTCCTCCGCGCAGTTGTGCCGCGTCACACGTTTTATTTATTATATTATACGATTGCAAAATCGTTATGTAAATCGTACGCGATATGTGATTACACCGCAATGGCGAAATATCCTTATCGACTCGCTGCTGCTGCTGCTGCAGCAGACGGACGGATCGCAGCACCGAATGGGGTCGTCGCGAATCGTGTCTACTACTTAACAATTAATCATCATTAGGGTTCGGGACTCATTGCACACAAATTGTAGGAAATATGCATGCACATTGCACATATGCACTTAAAATAACCGAAATATGCGACTAAATATTTGATTTTTATTCATTTAAATTTAGACAATTTTTTGACAACAATAACACTATCAACATTATATTACTGTTCGATTTCATTTTCTTCGTTTTCTCCTACAATGAAAAATCGTTAATATTCAGGGTTCAGGTGGCAATATCTTTAAAAATTCGAACGCGGGATGGAGCTTTTATTTAAAGATTTTTTTTACGTTTTTTAGATTTTATATCTATTATTATCTTAATAAATAAAGTCATAAAATAAACAATTAAAATATTTAAAATAAATGTACTTAATAGAAAACAAAAACTGTGTAAATACGCTATGAATAACAATTAAACTGCCAAAATTGGCAAAATGTGCATTTCGCTCAGAAAACGGCCGAATATGCGAAAATACGCAATTAAAATTTTTGTATTTCAATCCGTTATGACTTGAAACAAATTTAAATCTTACTTAGACTATTCTGCAGTCGTTATCAAGCAATATGCAAATGTGCAACAAGTCCCGAACCCTAATCATCATCATCATCATCATCCCGCGGTCGTGTGTCCCGCGGAGGAGATCTGACGAATTTAACGGCCCCAAGTGCAGCACTTTTCAAAAAAGAATAGATTTATATTTATCGGAGTAACGACAACAAAGGACGAGAAGAGCTGTTGTCCCAGTGCGTGAAAACGGGAAATGTTCAAAGGACCACGTGCTACCACGTTTGACGAGAGAAGAAAGAGACCCCCCCCCCCCCGAAGGATATAAAAACGTGAAAATCACTCGTTCGTGCAGTTATGCAACACGTCCTAGCTCCTCCCGCTCGATGCCCCCCCTCCTCCTCCTCCGCACTTTAATCCGAGGTCGCCGCGGACAGAAATATTTCCTTTGAAAGGAATCGCGTGTATATAATATTATATTACGAGTACTATTACGAATGAATTCTGTCACGGCGAAACCAGTTCGTGATCGAATTCAAGGAGCGTTGTTATAAAATATGTGCGCGGTAGCAGCGTATTAAAAGTCTACGATTTAAAATAACGCACGACGAATCCCCCACACACACACGCGCGCGCGCGCGGTCATCGTCACTATAAATATACTGCGCGCAATGCGTCCCCGCGAGCGCCGCGCCGCGCGCTTGAAAAAAAAACGCGTAAAAATATAATATACATATAAATAGACTATAATATAAAGTGGTTTGCGAGTTAGGTGTGTAAACTTGCAGTCGCGCGCGCTATAGTCAACCTTTTTTTCTCATTTTATATACTCTCTGTCGAATTCTACGGGCATGAAAATAATACTAATAATCATATTTTATAAAACGATAATTAATATCGACGGTGTTTTGTAAAAAGGGCCACGTGAAAATAATATTATTTAGAAGCAGCGGTTCCCAAACTTTTTTGGAACAAATTTAGCCCTATTTTGAACCAAATTTAACCGCGGTGCCCCCTTATTCTCTGTGAATAACACGAAAGATGCACATTGATATCGTATTTCGATATCGATGTGACTATAATTTATTGAAAGTACATCGATTCATTCTGTTTTCTATTTTCTATTTATTTAAGTTTTGACAGTAAATCAATATCAAAGAACGATAAAATATTATACGATAAGTGATAATCATAATGAACATATTATTAATTATATCGCTGAAATTAATTAATAACTATGAGTGATTTAAAGTTAGTGTCATTACCTGGAGGCCGTAGCGATATATGGAAACAATTTGGCTAAATTATAATAAATATTATTAATAATAAACAATACAATTATTTTTAATGTCTACAATTCCAAAATATATATATGCGTAAATAAATTATTTCGGTATTAATAATATATTATAAAATAATAAATAATAATTTATTATATTGTTTAATGTTTTTAGATTTATAAATTGTATCGTTATATCATATAATTGAAAACATATCGTTGTGCAACATTAGTTTTTAATCGAACGCGATAGCGTCGTAAAATCTGAATCCGCGACTATAATATAGAGTAGAGGTATACACTACGCGCCGCCCAAAACACCCCCTGGCCACGCCGGCGACGCGAATACATTTCGGGTTATGATACTGATGATACTAACGCGCCGGTGTCGCAAAAGTGACGACCGTCACCCGAACGACATGATGCCGCGTTACGCGCGCGTCACACTATAATCGTTATCTACCGCGGACCCCCCGCACAGGATATAAAAAGAGGAACCGCTGCACGGCCGGCCGAGCACACACGACGTTTTGGCGTCGTCGTTCGCAGACGACGACGACGAAGGTTCCTCTTTTTATAGAAGTTTATTTTTTTTTTTTATTATTTTATTCGCATATCGTCGTATTGTTGTAACACGGCCGTCGTCGTGTGACAGATGCGCGACGAGTGTGTCTTTTTCGCGCGTTCCTCGTAATTATATTATCGACTGACGCGAGTGCGACCGAACGTTTCATGTTTGCCGAACGACGACGTTCGCGAGGGTTTTTCGTCTCGCCTTTAAAATATAATATTCCGAACGTGTGATTATATATATTATAATAATAACGCGTCTTATCTCGCCCGTGTCGTTCGTCGCAGTCTCCCATTGTTTATCTTTTTTTTTTTTTATGTTTATCAGTGTTTGACATTGCGTTAATTTTTTCTCAATAATAATATATTTACAACGTTGCGAGTTTGTCCGCTAGAGAGAAAAAAGGAGAATAAAACATTTTTTCTCACTACTACACATTTATTTTATAACGACGATATCGTCCTGACCGCCGCGCCGCGCCGCCGCACCGCTCGTTTTGGTAATATTATTTCGTTTAGACCAGTGTTTCCCAACATTTTTTTACTCAACGCCCCTTTTAGATTTTAAAAATCTCACACCGCCCCCCCCCCCCCCGACAAATCTATTTTTTAAAATGATAAACGTAAGCTATTTAATTTGAGACAATAAATATCATTTAACATTTTAACGCTACAATTTAGTTGATTTTAATTTTTAAATACCTATACTAATAATTATTAATAATTATTATATAATTTGATTTCGAATTCGCTAATATAAAATTATAACACAAAAAATACTTATGTGACTATATTATAATGACTGTGCCCTGAGGTTGATGTTTTCCTGCTAACGAAATGATATCTGGCTCAATAGATGTCAGCAATTATTAGTCTTGGATAATTATTTTGATATTATTTAAGTGTCTATAAATATTATACCTACATGATTCTGTGGATAGATGAGCGGCCCCCTTTAGCGCCCCCCTCATAAAAAAACGCCCCCTTCAAAATAAAAAATGCCCTCAAGGGGGCGGTAGCGCCCACGTTGCAGGGAATCACTGGTTTAGACGTTCCGAATTGTACCTCCCGTGTCCTGTTCCGATAACCAGGCGAACCGGAGGAACACACTGCACGTGTAATTACGATTGCTGCGCCGTAAAATATTTTTATCGTATAAAAAAACGCGATCGACGGAGAGAGAGAGAGAGAGAGAGAGAGAGAGAGATAAGAATAAATCGATTAGGTCAGTAAGAACGGATCTATTAAATCGGTTTTATCTCGTGAAAACGTAACGCGATTACGATGAGCTCTGCAGAGGTTCTTGTCCGATAGTATAATTATTATATTATTTCTCGTCGAACAATAAACGACTTTTCGTCGTCGTTTATCGCGGACTCGTTTTATTTCCACACTTGTGCGTGTTTATCATATAATATAATATCTATCCAATCTGTTTATTGAACAGATAAAACTGTTTATTGCAGTTTTAATAATAACCTAACCCGACTGGTCAACAATCATTATTTTTATAACCGCAAGTACGTATATAATATACTGACGGTGTTTTCGCGATCGATGTGTTACAGTCTCCATTGTTTTTCGTCTAACCCAATCTAACTACCCTAATCTAACTGCCCGTATATCGTACACGGCGAATCGCGGCCGTATACGAGTGGGGTTAAAGTCACGAGTGGGTGTAAGTCATATTTTTTGTAAAAACGAGTTATATACGAGTATAATACGTATATTGTCGATTTATTGAAAGGCAAAGTCAACGAGTAAGTCATAACTCAAACTTCTACCACACTATAACCAGATGCAGGGGCGTCCCTAGACAGTTTCCACGGGGCGGGGAGGGGGCGAATCTATTTTTTAAATCAATAATTACCCTGAGCGTTTGGGCAAACTTATAAGTCGATTTTACTATATATAAATTTTTTTTTTTTATAATGCGACTACGTTAGAAATATAAGCTCACCTAAAAAAGCATTGTTTCATAAATTCACCTTTAACGTTACATCTTTATTTAAGTTTTCGTATTGTTAGTTCTATATTTCTATGCACATTGCACATGCGCATTAATGCCATCAGTCCAGTCAATCTAGTTTGCTCCATTTGGCTCTTTATTATAACCATGTTTTTAATTAAAGCAATTAGCTGACATATTTTGTTGACCAATGAAAACTAATTACTAAAATTTATACATTAAAAATTGTTACGGGGGCGATCGCCCCTCTGGGATTTAGTTTTTTGAGTTTTTAATAAACCGTTTTGTTTCTCTAATTATTAACGTTTATTTATGACTTACGCCACTTTATGGCTTTAACACACTCGTATAATATTAGTTACGCAATGCTATATTGTAATATTACGACTCGTATTGTTCTACAATACCTGCAGTAGCGCACACGATATTACAACAATAAACGTCGAAATATAACAATAACGATATCTCTCGCGGTGACATCATCGTCGTATATTATTATAGATTATAATTGAATATCCGCAGCCGCGTGTAATAATAATATATACGCGTGTTATTTATGTGTGCGCGACTGAGAATATCAAAGTGACCAAGGGCAACACGCGCGAGTGACACAATGTCACCGCTTGTGACACGCGCGCGCGTTATTATTATATATACGTATCTATAAGTGTACATTACACACGTATAATGTAGTGTTTTTTTTTTTTATCTAAAGGCAATATTGCCTTGTCGCTTCAACCAATCTTCTCTATTCTCCGCTAGTCTTTTCATTTCAATATAGCTCTGTAGAGCTAATAGTTACTTTTCATACTTCCCAGATTTGTCTCTCTCGGCCGTCCTCTTCCTCTTTTCCCATTTATCTTCCCTTCCATAATATTTTGTAATGAATGCGTTATGTCTCATAATGTGTCCGAAGAACTTATAGTTTTTCTTATTTCCATCGTTTTTATAATTTGTCTTGGTTATCTTCTATCATATATTTTAACACTTCTATGTTCGTTTTTCTTTCTATCCAGCTGATCTTCATCATTTTCCTCCATGTCCACGTCATCTCTAATGCTTCCGTTCTTCTTTTATCTAGAGTGCTTAAAGTCCATGACTCACTACCATATTAGCGCTACACTCCAAACATACGTTTTGATAAAAAGCTTTCTAATTTTGATAAGTGTCTGCTTGTTAATAGATTTTGTTTCTTGGTAAAAGCTTGCTTAGCCAGGGCTATTCTTCTCTTTATTTCTGTCGTGTATTTATTGTCTTGCGTAATATGATTACCTAAGTAGCAAAATGATTTGACTTCCTCAATAGGTGTGCCATTTAAATTGATGGTTCTCTGCATAAGTGTACATTACACACGTATAATGTAGTGTAATGGTAATAATAATAATAATAATAGTTGTAATGCGATTATTGTATTACTGCGGTATATCGTCGTATTATTATCGTATTATTATTATTACGCTCGAGCTCGCGTTCGCTTGATGTTTACGATATATATTTTAATTTAATATAACACGTCGTCGTGCCTTCGATTATAATAACAATTGGAAACTGTGAAATCAATCAAACGTGGAATATAATTTTCGACTTTCCTTATATTCGTAACCATCACGTGTGCAATAGTATTTCGTCGTTTTTTTGATAAATTTTTGTCATTTCGTTCGTTAAATATTTTAATCGAAAAGCTAGTCGTTAATCTTTCGTTCGAAACCAATAAACTGCAGCGTTGTTTCGTCCAAAAGGATTTTCTAATCTCAAACCAACCCTAAATTTATTCATTTTAACATAATATATCGTATTATTATTACGCTCGAGCTCGCGTTCGCTTGATGTTTACGATATATATTATAATTTAATATAAGACGTCGTCGTGCCTTCGATTATAATAACAATTCGAAACAGTGAAAACACACAAACGTATCGTGGAGTAATAATAATAATTTTCGACTTTCCTTTTATTCGTAACCATCACGTGTGCAATAGTATTTCGTCGTTTTTTTTGTTGAATTTTTGTCATTTCGTTCGTTAAATATTTTAATCGAAAAGCTAGTCGTTATCTTTCGTTCGAAACCAATAAACTGCAGCGTTGTTTCGTCCAAAAGGATTTTCTAATCTCAAACCAACCCTAAATTTATTCATTTTAACATAATATATCGTATTATTATATCATTTTATTATTACGCTCGAGCTCGCGTTAGCTTGTGTTTATTATAATTTAATTTAATAATATAACACGCCGTCGTGATAATAATATAATAATAATAATCGATCATAATAACAATTGGAAACTGTGAAAACACACAAACGTGGAATATAATTTTCGACTTTCCTTATATTCGTAACCATCATCACGTGTGCAATAGTATTTCGTCGTTTTTTATTATGAATTATTGTCATTTCGTTCGTTATATATTTAATCGAAAAGCTAATATTAGTCGTAATAATTAACCACTGTTTTCTATCGTTCGTTCGAAACCAATAATCTGCAGTTTCACACCGATTTTCTAATCTCAAACCGACCCTTTTTTCATTTTAACGACTCGCCGTTGCTGTTCCGACTCGACGTTTTTTCATAGAGTCGATAGTTATAGAAAAAATCGCAACAACCGATAATCGCCGATAGTCCGACAAGACTACCGTGACTTATATTATTATGCTAATCGATTGTTTCGGAGATAATAGCGTTACAGCTTTAGAATAACGCGTACTCGATTTAAACATTTCAATCGCGCGTTTTATTAATGATGAAACGATAAAAAACGATTTCAATCGCGATAACTTTTCAATTCGATATTCCTTACAAAATACATGACACGTCGTGTTTGTTACTCGAAATACATTTTTTTTTAAATAATTTCCTTTGAAATTCCTTAATAATAATAATACAACTATAACGCGCGTGTCGGTGAACTGCGATTCGATTCGTCCCGATAGAAAATTATACGCACGTAAGTGATAATACGTCGAAATTTTGGATATTACGTAATGGCTCGATTAAAATACATAAAAAAAAAAACCATCGGTGTGACCACGTTAGTGTCGGGAAAAAATAAATGCACGTTGGCACCGTGTATGCGCGTACGCTCGGCATCGTGTTTCCCTCCACCCTCGACGTTTTCGTTTTACGATTTTCTTTTCTCGTCGTCATTTAACGACGATTTCGCGCGCTCTGCAACAGGTCGTCGCCTCGTACATGTCATAAAGGTCCCCGCGGTTCGGTCAAAAAGTTTTTAAAAATTACCTACGCCGCGCCGCCCGCCCGTCGATCGAGTAGTCTTTTAAAGAAAGACGGAAAAAATGCGATACGTTTTCGTACGCGCGTGTGTGTGTAAACTTTCTGGGCTTTCACTCGAAAACTATTTTCACGTCGGAAATATTATAATAATGTTACGATTAATTACGATTGAAATGTTTAAGTCTTTTCTATACTAAAACGTATGTATAGTTAAGATCCTATATAATATATATATTATAGTTATCGTAACTAAAATGATATGATAACTACAAGTCTACAACGGTTTAGTATAGTTAGGAAGTATAAAATATAGTATAAATACGAGTATATATTATTACGATTAATTACGATTGAAATGTTTAGTAATTTCAAATTAAGTCGATTTAAATCAATCGAAATCAAATCAAGTCTTTTCTACTAAAACGCATGTAGTTATAGGATCCCATATATATATATTATAGTTATCGTAACTAAAATGATATGATAACTACAACGGTTTAGTATAGTTAGGAAGTATAAAAATATATATTATTACGATTAATTACGATTGAAATGTTTAGTAATTTCAAATTAAGTCGATTTAAATCAATCGAAATCAAATCAAGTCTTTTCTACTAAAACACATGTAGTTATAGGATACTATAAAGTTATAGTTATAATAACTACAACGGTTTACTAATATTAACATCGATTTTATATATTTTTCCGCTGCAGTTTTACCCCCGCGAATTGTCGACTTTCTAAACGTGTAAGAAGTATACGATATAAATGCAAGTATAAAAAAGTGTTAAAAATCAATCCGAAAAGGAAATAAATAATTATACGAATATATACGATATTATTGTAGATTTTACACGCGGTCGTAAATGGATTTAAAACGAAAACACGCGGGGCGTACGAAGGGGCGGGGGGTCCGTATAGGATTCGATTTCGTCGAGCATTTTCTCTGACGCGCTTATATGTACCATCATAAGCATGTGTGAGCTGCTCGCGCGTGTGTGTGTGTGTGTGTGCGTACGATTTTCGACGGTGACGCGATCCCCTTCGGGCCGCCGACACTCTATCGCGTATAAGCTCCATCACGGCGGTTTCCGCGTGGGGTCGTCGGATAACTTCAAACCGCCGCGCGCCGGCAGTATATATGTTGTGTTTCATAGATTGCCCTCGAGGGATCTCGTGCCCTCGTCCCGCAATAAGGATCAAAAGACCCAGAGCCGCCTGCATCACTGTCCTCGGGTGTAAGTATATATATATATACATGGTATACCGGTCCCCCTTCTATGTCTACGAGCGTCCAGAACGCATTTATAAGCAAGTACACACACACACACATATATACTCCTATTATATACAACGACGAAATCCCTCTGCTGCGCACGCATTCTTTGTATATATAATAATATATACGCTACTGGTTTCGATCCCTTTTTTTTTTTTTTGTTTGTGCGCGTATATATGTATAGTATATTATTGTCGTACACGCGCGCGCAAACGGCACACATGTCGGAATAAATCGTTAGAGAGGTCTCTGATAATAATAATATATCACGTCCTTATAGGATTTGCGCGCGAGGTCCTGCGGGTCGAAGACGCGCGTTATTCGGCGAGGCGTTGACGACTATATTATATAGTTTCTAATAACAAAATACAATATATTGCATATTAAACGTCTTGCCTCGAGTATAATATAATTATGTATAATTTTAAGGGACGCTATAAGAATTTCTAAAATTCGAACGCGCACAAATATCGACAACACAATATCATCTACTCGTGAGTTTAAGGTTGGAATTTCCCGGAGGGGGGGGGGTGCTTGTTTTGAGTCGGGGCGTGCACCTCCCCCTCCTAGTCCGCGATATTATCGGAACGACGATCAATTCAATAGTTTTTCACCTTTTTTTTTTTCAGCTACCGATCGCGGGGAGAATATAACTGCAACTATAGCTGTACAAAATCGAAACGACACGAAAAAAAAACCTAATATTTGTTGACGTTTCCATCGGAATATCACCGTGGCTCATGCCCCGTAAGTACACGCACTCACATATACATGTACTTACTGTATATATACACGTACTTACTGTATATATATACAGTAAGTACGTGCAGAGCAGTATTATAAACGCGTCGATTTGTAAACGAGACACGTTCGTCAGCGTCGCGAGCGTACATACATACGTACCTATATTGTAATATACTATACTTTGCTCACCGCTTTATTATATTGTACGTTTGCTGCACTTGCACCGGCGACCTAAACGGAATAGTTCAGTGACACGAATAAATATACTGCGCGATATACACACGACACTCTATTATAATAATAATAATAATAATAATAATATATGCACGCCGCCGCCGCCGCCGTCAGATAATAATATATATTATAACTAGCTGAATAACCCGGCTTCGCCCGTGTGCAGTATAACTTTTTATTTTATCAGTTTTTTTCATTTTTACCCCTTTTACCCCTTTTAACTCCGGTAGGTGTTTCATAGGTAGGGAAAAGGACGAGACGGTCGCGCGGAAAAACAGGACGAAACGACGACGACGCTTCCTGCGGTTCGACTTGGATCGAAAAACTGCGCTCGAGACGTCTGCGAGCTGCAGAGGACGATCCGCCACGCCCGTATACTGCAGGCAGAGACACTCCGCTGGGAACAAAGTGTCCTGCAGTTTATTATACAGGTATTACGTGTCAGTATAATATAATATTAATCGAAAAGAAAAAAAGCGAAATATTATAACTAAAGTATATATTACGTATAATAACAACAACAACAATACGCGCGCACAGTAGTAGTGATAGACGACGACGACGACGACGTCATACACGAGGTGTGTTTTTTTCCGCAGGTGTTACCCGCATGTTCTTTTCTTTTTTTTTCGGTCGATCGAAATAATACCGCGCGTTCATAAACTCGATACATAAATATTATCGTAGTAATACGACGTGTGTGTAACCCCGAACGTTTTATAAAACGCGTAATATTTACGCGAGCATATTTCAAAAAAAAAAAAAAACCATCTAATTATCATAATATAACAATCGTTATGACATGACTATACGTCGTGTGTGTGTAAAATATGATACGCCACGTGTAAACAAGTCGCTTGAAAAACCGTTTTGAAAAAATAAATAAAAAAATAAACACAACATCGTGCGACGTTATTAATACGTAATAATAATAATAATACAGTAGAACCTCATTAATCCGGACCTCATTAGTCCGTACAGCCGTTTATAATACGTAAATAAGAAATTACGCTAGTTTTCCCCGTAGATTAAAATAAACATGAAAACGAGTTCTACAAATTTCGCATAAATGCGGGTGTATGTAATACAATTATTATGTATGTATCTACTATTTTTTTAGGTTTAATAATATATGGTTTAATAAAATATGCAATAAAATTTTTACAAGTTTATAATTTACGATTTTTGGTTTTTTGTTTAATCCGGACTTTCATTGATTCGGACAACCTAGAGCCCCAATTAGTCCGGATTAATGAGGTTCTACTGTATACGATTAATCGACAAAGGAAAACCGTTTCGCTTACTATAATATTATTACTTAATTATATTAAAATTAACTTGATTTTCGTTGTCGTCTTCGTTTACTCATCGCCGCCGCCCCCCTCTTCGTCGCGCGCGGTAGTCGAGATTAAAAATATATACGATGTTGTATTACGAGTAGAAAGAGTATAAAAAACACACCACCCCCCCGCGGTCGTCGTCGTCGTCGTCGTTATAGGAGACCTCTTCGTAATAATAATTATCTCGCCAGTTTCATTTTGCAGGGCCTCGCCGAGAACACTCGCAGGCCCAGGAGTATTTATTACTTTGTTTACAAAAGGGCCCGGCCCGCGTAGTAATAAATCGTCGCCCTCGTGCCAAAAGTGACCAACTGGCTTTTTAAAGTTTTGAGTAATGTCAGTTTAAAAGTTGAGCACTTCTTTAAAAATCGAGAATTTAACTGATGTTTATAAACTTGGTACCAATGAAACCGCAATAGTATACTTTACACTACAGTATACTAGTTTTACTCAATATTTATTACTATGATTACTAAATTATGAATTACTAAATAAATTTTATGGTAAAAAGTGACCAAGTGAAAACGGTTTTTCTTGGTCATTTAAAAAGTGACCAAGTCATAAGTATAATTCACTTGGTCATTATTTTTGTATTATGTTTTATATGGGTAATGCATTAATATTACAATCATTTTTATACAAAAACATTATTCAAACAACAAACTTGTTCATTTTATTTGAAAACATCATAAATTATTATTTTTTTTATTATTTTTAAACTATGAAATATAATAATGACCTTATTAAGAAATGACCAAGTGACTTAGTCAATTTTTAAACGTAAGAATTATATTGAAATGTTGGTTGGTCAAAATTAAGTATTCGGTGGTTCCTAAACTAATAAAGATATCACTTGGAAACTTTTTACGTATTTTCATAGGACCAAAATAAGACATCTTAAACATTTTTTTCACTTGGTCACTTTTTGCACATGGTCACTTTTGGCATGAGGGCGACGAAATAATAAATAAATAAATATTAATATTAAAATTACACGAATTATTGTATATACCTATATTAGACGGGTGTATACGTTTATTTTTTCTCGTCATATCATTCATATCGGATCCTGTGAGATATATATTTTTTGAATAAGGTTATAATAGGACATAATATTATATTGTCCTCGTCCCCTGGCAGGCATTAAATTGAATACATTTTGGTTCCTTAAGAACTCAATGAGTCAATGAGACGCGTATATAAACGCGAAATATAATAATAATAATTTCAAGGCGCGCGCGAGAGCCGATTTAGCAGATAGGATGTGTTTTTTTAATCCGTATAAATTATTATGTAGAAAAATCGTGTGCATAAACGCGTTTATTATAATATTTAAATTTTCATCGGAAAAAAATCGATTTTATTTACGAATTATATTATAATGTATATTTTAATAACGAAACGAGCTATAATTAATCGTTTAGTTAATCGTATACGATTGAACACAAACGGAAGTGTGGAGAGCGCGTTTAAACGCTTTTACGAGTGTACGCCGCCGTCGTAAAAAAGTCGAGTGCAGGACCGCATTTAGGGCGGCAGGACGCGAGAGGGCGTGGGTTTGCGCGATTTTAAAAAAAGGGGCGCGCGTTTTCAAACTCGATGTGACAAAATCCCCCCGTCCCGCTCGTACTATATATTATCCGACTAATCGTTTTGTAAATAAAATGTATTCGCGAATTAATACGTCACACAAAGGATATTAATTATAATAGATATCTTTTTAATAATGAAA
The DNA here is from genome assembly GCA_948098885.1 of Drepanosiphum platanoidis. Lineage (NCBI taxonomy): Eukaryota > Metazoa > Arthropoda > Insecta > Hemiptera > Aphididae > Drepanosiphum > Drepanosiphum platanoidis. The sequence goes on along the minus strand of OX402541.1, from coordinate 1,492,549 downwards.
AACAGGTCTCTATTGTAAATTTCTAAATGGTAACTGGCGCCAGCAGGAACTTTGTCGCTCCGTTAAAGTCGTGTGTTTCCGCTATTACTCTCCTTCAAATTTATATCAAAATCATCATGACGTATTATATCGTATAATATTATGTTTTACGCCGCACGTGATGTGTAACTGCTATAGTGTTGTTGTTGTTTTCGCCGTTCTACACAAAGAGCGATAAAAAAAAAAAAAACACACGTTTTTTTCTTTTCTAATTCGCAGACGCGATAAAACATTTCGCGCGAATATTATATTTGCGATAACCTTTTCGACCGTTGTCGTTATTGCTCTTTGTTTTAGACTCGCGAAAATTATCGCGTTCTGTCGACGATAAGACGTCGCGTAATAATAATAATAATACCTTTATTACCAATACTGTTTTGTTGCATGTTTTTATAATATAATATATCAGTGGTCTTCGACCGGTGGGTCGCGACCCATTTTTGGGTCGCGTAAGCTTTAAAATTGGGTCGCGATAAGTCCTTTTCTTAAAATGTAAATTCAATTTATAAAACTATATAAGGCGAAACAAAAATGTGTTTTTGTACACTACATTCTACCTACTAAAATGTAATTTTTATTTATTCAGTTTTAATAGTACTACTGCAAAGCATTAAGCAGTTTTAGCTTTTTTACAAAAGTTTTGGGTCGCGAAAAATGTAGGTCTAAAAAAGTGGGTCGCGAGTCCAAAAAGGTTGAAGACCACTGATATATATGATTTACGATATAGGCGTCCGCTATTGGGAGGTGTAGGTCCGGTCGTCGCGTTGCACGCACGCTCGTCCAGAGAAGTGGGAATTAAATATTCAAAGTGCATCTACTGCTGCACTTTATATATTACCTGCACTATACTCTCGGTAAATATCTTTTTTAACGGTTAAAAATCGATTTATCCATGTATAATAATATGTACGTGCAATTATGTAAGTATGGTAAACGAGTAAAACCCACGTGGCCTTTTCTCAAACGATTTAATATATAAAGTGACGAATAATGATAATCGACAGACGCGTTTTCTGTTGACGACAAGACGTCGTAATAATAATTCCTATAAACCGTTTTGTCGGATGTTTTTATAATAAATATATTATAATTTACGATTAAAATATGATGTGTCCGCTATTGGGGGGTTCCAGTGAAGTATACATATTATAATGTAGCCGGAAATAGTTGCAGGACCTGTCGTCCAGAGAAGTGGGAATAAAATCCAAAGTGCATCATCCGCGGCCTGCAGTGCTCTATCGGTAAATATCTTCATCTCTTTCGAGCGTAAAACACGTCGTCGTCGTCTTTTCTCAAACGATATAAATCTACAAAGTCTAATCGCTCGTCGTATTATATATTATTCTTATAGAATCTCACATGTCCGTCCGTCCGTCACCCCGGCCCACCCCCGTGTTGGAACGATGTTTTTCCGACTGAAATGTTTGTAACCACCCCCTTGAATAACCATTTTTTTTTTTTTTTTTTGTGAGGGTGGTGCCCCGGGGTAACGTTACCTCGGCGCACCCCCGCGAGCTTCGGAAATAATCGCATCCGTCTCGGAATCGCGTTTTCTCATCATGTCACGTGACAATTTTCAACCCCTCGATTTCGTTTAACTAAACGACCCCAAAACGTTGTCGCGATAACGATATTTTGTCGACTTGTAAGTGAAAATTCCAAAATGTGTTCTAATCGATCGTATAGTTTTTTTTTCTACTCCTTCTATTAATAATTAGGAAAAAACGTCTTATATAACATATTATATAAGGCCGGAAAGGCGTGCAGATGGCACGAGTTCAAAGTTCACAACAGACAAAACGAATCCGGTCGTTATTGCGACAGCAGACCCGGAAACGGAGACGTCGTGAAATCGACGAGGAACAACGAGAGCTTTGTCGCGCTTCAGTCTGGTTCGAATCGTCGTCGAGGACGGTGCTCCGCGAAATATTTCGTTCGTTCTTACGTCGTCGTCGTCGTCGTGGTTTTTTCTTCTCTTATTCAATCCTCGTCGACGAGTTTGTCAAACTTTAAATGTGCGCAACACCGCCGTCGCCGCCGCCGCCGCTGCCTACTTACGACGAGTTCGCTTTCTCTAATCGGTCTTTATCGCTTCGAATGTTCGTCGCGTAGTGTTTTTTTAATTTTTTTATCGACGTGTCCTCGTTATTCAAAGGACACGTCTCGAAGAAATCGTGCAGTCGTCGCGTGCAATCCACTCGGGACGGACGAGATGATCGTTGCAGGCGTTGGCAGTCCTGCGCAGATGACGTCGCTTCTCAAAACAGGTAAGTCTTTCTTTTTCTCGTCGTTTTATTCGGTTAAAATCGCGCCAATATAATAGTTATTCGCATTTTTCAACTCTCTAATTATTATATTTCGACGTGTAATTTTTACGAAAAAACAAATCGTTTCGTCTTACAAAAAAAAATCAAGCAAGAAACGTCGCGTATAATAATTTTCGTTATAATAATATATAACTGCAGTAGGCGACGATTGAATTCTATAATAATAATATTAGTGATTAAAACGATTGCGTTTTCTTTATTTAAAAAAATAATTCGGTTATAGTAAAATATATATAATTGGAAATGTCTGGTCGGGGGAGTACACATACGTAAATATTATGTTTGGTTGAACTTTTTATTGACTTTTTCCAATAGAAAATAATCGGTTTAAAAAAAATTAACGCCCAATAATATCGAAAACAACAAAACCTACAAAATATATTTCGTATAACAATTAAAATCGACCGAAAGCTTACCATTCAAATTTAAAATATAACTCTGACTATTAAATTATTTTACTTTAAAATCAATACTTAAATCACAATATCTTGCTTTTGTGAATTAAAACAACTTATTTTGTATAACAATTTAAATAAACTTTCCAATAGAATTTAAAATATAACAATTGCTCAGACTTCAATTATTTCACTTTAAAATCAATACTTAAACCACAATATAATCTTGCCTTAGTATGTGAATAAAAACAACTTATTTTGTATAACAATTTAAATAAACTTTCCAATAGAATTTAAAATATAACAATTGCTCTGACTTTATACTTAAAAATCGACTTTTATCGAAACAGTTTGATCGGCAAAATTTGTATTTATATACTTATGAATGGGGTCGACTACGGCGTACTGTATAAGCACATTATTATTTTATTAAAAAAAAGTAATTTCCCAAAAAATTGCCCTCTCGTCGCCTTTCATCATAAATAATCGATTCATATACAACAGTTTTTATGACAATTAATAGACCAAAAAGTAATAATTTCTTTCTCGATTCGAATAAATTTGAATTATTACATGACAATAGCGTTTTAAAACGAAATTGTACCTGTAATATATTATAACGAGTTAAATTAATAATAATATATCGTCTCGTCGACGTTATAAATATTCATATTGTTCCAAAACAACGTGTTCACGTTCTCGTTCTTTCTCAATTAAAATAAATCGAAAACTTTCCATTCGAATTTAAAATATAACAATTGCTCAGACTTTATACTTAAAAATCGACTTTTATCGAAACAGTTTGATCGTCAAAATGTGTTTGTCAATATTTTATGAATGGGGTCGACTACGGCGTACTATACGTATATAAGCACTGTTTATAAATAAATGTTTGAATCGCCGTAGTAAAATAATAGTATATAATCGTACGAAGTTGACTCCTTTCAAAAGTAATAACTATATCCGTTTATATCCACGGAACGTATTTTATTAAAAAAAAAGTCGTTTCCCAAAAAATTGTCCACTCGTCGCCTTTCATAAATAATCGATTCATATACAAGTTTTTTTATGACAATTAATAGACCAAAAAGTAATAATTTCTTTCTCGATTCGAATAAATTCGAATTATTACATGACAATAGCGTTTTAAAACGAAATCGTACTTATATATTATAATATAACAAGTTGAATTAATAATATATATCGTCTCGTCGACGTTATATACATTCATAATGTTCCAAAACAACGTTCTCGTTCTTTCTCGTTATTTGACTTTATAGTCTATACCAGGGTTCGGCAACCTTTTTAACCGCGCGGGCCATATTTATAAAAAAAAAAATTGAACATTATATAATGATTTAATACTAATAATTGCTATTGAATATCGATTATTTTACACGGAAACGTGAGCATAAAAAATTTAAAAAAATTGTAAATTTTTTAAATGAATTCGATTTCTGTGCCCGCAAATTATCGGTTAATTTTTCGACTCCGACCAGATAATAATGATAATGATTTTATATATTATATAGATTTAACCGACTATAATATAACTATATTATGTAGTATTATATAAACATTAACCGATAGGATTAGATTTTATATATTTATAAAGAAAAACGAATTGAAATGATATTGAAAATGATGTGAAAAATATAAATCGAACAAAAATAAAACACGAAAATTAACCGTCTGCACGTTTGTGCCTACGAAATTTTAATAATAATAATGCTGCATGTAGGTCGGATTTCCTCGTTGTTCGTTTCGATCCTTTCAGGAAAACACGTCCTTTTTTTTTTCGATTTTTAAAATCTCGAAAAATCTGAAAAAAACTCGACCCTCGGCGGGACCGGTCGCCCGCCGCCGCCCCCCACCCTTTTGGGGTGAGACGACGACAGCTGTGTGTGTGTGTGTGGTGTGCGCGCGCGGTTTTCCGTTTTTCGAGCGCCGGCGCACTCCGATAAAATGGAACGCCGCGCGACCGGGGAAAAACGGCAACCCCGCGCCCGAGAGACCGACGCGCGACGCGGGCAACAACATGGCGCTGGGAACGACTGCAACAAAAACAATAGCAGCAGCAGGAGCAGGAGCAGGAGCGGCATGAGCCTGCGACTGCAACACAACGGCAGCTGTCGTCGGCAGGACTTACGCACGCACAGCTGCAGTGCATGTATAAACGCAGCGCGCGGTGACGGATTTCGTTTACCCGGCGGAACTCTCGACGCGATGGTGCGCGCGTTTCATAATCCTCTGCGCGTTTTCTCTCCTCGTACGCGCGGTGGCGTACTTACGGGGGGGGGGGGTGAAAACGCCCCCCGGGGGGCCGAAAAGAAAATTACCGTCGTCGTCACCGTCTGTCCGCGAGTAAAAATTATCAAATCGTGTTTCACATATTTTTTTATAATACACGTTTTTTTAGCGCAAACTGTTTGGAAAACAGATTCGTACGATTCGTGAGACCGCGACGAGAAAACAATAAATGGGTTATAGTTTTTGGTATTAGTTTTCACACGCACACGGCGGTGAATTGTTGCAGCCCCAGACTGTAAGGACTTATATAAATTGAATTGTAAAAATCGACCGAAATCTGTTGCGACTTTTGATTTTTTTCATTTTAACCCCTTTTAACCTCCTTAGGGGTGGAATTTCGGAAAATCCTTTCTCAGGCGGACTCCATTATATAAAACGAAAAACTGCCGACCAAATTTCATACTCAAAACTCCAGCGGTTTCTAGTTTCACCCTTTTTACCCCTTTTAACCCCCTTAGGGGTGGAGTTTCGGAAAATCCGGCGACGCGACGACACTCGGAAAGGTATGTGTGAACGACTGTGTGAAAGAAAATTGGAAAAAAGTCGTTAAATAGCGTCGTCGTCGCAAAATGGGAAAAGGCCTGTTCTTTTATACTCTCGTTTATATTATAATATATTAATTATGAAATGGCTCGTATTTGCAGGAGAGCCAGGAGACGTCGAAATCGGAGAGGATGGCTCGCGGCCGGAAGGACGTGTGAGAATCAAGTGTCCTGGGACACATTTCCAGGCTCGCGGTAAGGATTTTTCCGAGGTTTTGATTTTATTTATGTGAAATACGCTCGAGCAAAGAATATTTTGTGATTATTGTCGTGGAGAGAAAATCCGGCGACGCGACGACACTCGGAAAGGTATTTGGAACGACTGTGTGAAAGAAAATTGGAAAAAAGTCGTTAAATAGCGTCGTCGTCGCAAAATGGGAAAAGGCCTGTTCTTTTATACTCTCGTATATATATTATAATATATTAATTATGAAATAACTCGTATTTGCAGGAGAGCCAGGAGACGTCGAAATCGGAGAGGATGGCTCGCGGCCGGAAGGACGTGTGAGAACCAAGTGTCCTGGGACACATTTCCAGGCTCGCGGTAAGGACTTTTCCGAGGTTTTGATTTTATTTATGTGAAATACGCTCGAGCAAAGAATATTTTGTGATTATTGTCGTGGAGAGAAAAAACGTTATCCAGCGCGCGCGCGCTCGCGCGCGTGCGTGCGGCGGAACTAGTCGCCGCCGCCGCCGGGGGGAACAGTCCGGCAGAGGGTGGAGGGAGGAGGGAAGCCGGACGGAGTGAACGGGAGTGGCGGCGGCGGCGGAGAGAGCGAGCGAGCGAGCGGCCAGACGCGCCGCCGAGGCGGCCGTGCCCACGACGACGACGGACGAGGACGACGGCGGCGGCGGTGCGACGTTGCCGTCGTCGCGCGTCCGTTTCGCCATAACGTTTCGTGACGCGCGTCGTTTTTCCCGTCGCGCACAGTGTTGCCAACATTACCGGGCCGCCGCCGCCCCGCGAACCGAGGCGGCGGCGGCGGCGGCGAAAAAGGAAACCCGCCGCCGCCGCGTCGATCTCGTTTTCGTGACGTTCCGACTCGAGTGTTGGTCGACGACGTGTCGTAGTAATGTTTTGTCGGAACATACGCCGCGTGTACATGATATTTTTTAAATATTGATGTTTTTCGACTCGCAGGGGGAAAATCGAAGCCAGAAGACGCCCCTACGAAATCTCCCTGTCGAAAAGGACTCACAAAACTCACTACTCTACTTGGACGGTTTTTCGATTTTCCAAAACCGCGGGCCGCGAAAAAGTTACGTTTTTCAGACCTCTTTTTATCGCAGTTATCGGTTTGTTTCTTTCGTTTTTACATTTTTCCATTTTCACTTTACTCTGACCGTCGATTTCCACCGACTGTTGTCGATGAAATGGACTCGGAACATGATATTTTTTAAATATTGATGTTTTTCTACTCGCAGGGGAAAAATCGGAGCCAGAAGACGCCGCTACGAAATCTCCCTGTCAAAAAGGACTCACAAAACTCACTACTCTACTGAGACGCCTTTTCGATTTTCCAAAACGGGGCCGCGAAATATCAAAATATCGAAAAAAATACATTTTCTAGAGCTCTTTTTATCGTATTAATCGTTTACATAATATTTTAAATATTGATGTTTTTCGACTAGCAGGAGAAAATTCAGAGCTCGGAGGTAGAAGACCTGTAAAAACGGACTCACAAAACTCACTACTGTACTGCAGAGACGCCTTTTCGATTTTCCAAAACGTTCCGCTACCGCGGGCCGCGACGACGCGCCGTGAAGTATCGAAATATCGAAAAAAATACATTTTCTAGAGCTCTTTTTATCGTATTAATCGTTTACTTAATATTTTGAATATTGATGTTTTTCGACTCGCAGGAGAAAATTCGGAGCTTGGAGGTAGAAGACCTGTAAAAATGGACTCGGAACATACAAAACTCACTACTCTACTGAGACGCCTTTTCGATTTTCCAAAACGGGGCCGCGAAATATCATAATATCGAAAAAAATAAATACATTTTCTAGAGCTCTTTTTATCGTATTAATCGTTTACATAATATTTTAAATATTGATGTTTTTCGACTCGCAGGGGAAAAATCGGAGCCAGAAGACGCCGCTACGAAATCTCCCTGTCGAAAAGGACTCACAAAACTCACTACTCTACTTGGACGGTTTTTCGATTTTCCAAAACCGTGGGCCGCGAAAAAGTTACGTTTTTCAGACCTCTTTTTATCGTAGTTATCGGTTTATTTCTTTCGTTTTTACATTTTTCCATTTTCACTTTACTCTGACCGTCGATTTCCACCGACTGTTGTCGATGAAATGGACTCGGAACATAAGCGTACATGATATTTTTTAAAAATTGATGTTTTTCTACTCGCAGGGGAAAAATCGGAGCCAGAAGACGCCGCTACGAAATCTCCCTGTCAAAAAGGACTCACAAAACTCACTACTCTACTGAGACGCCTTTTCGATTTTCCAAAACGGGGCCGCGAAATATCAAAATATCGAAAAAAATACATTTTCTAGAGCTCTTTTTATCGTATTAATCGTTTACATAATATTTTAAATATTGATGTTTTTCGACTCGCAGGAGAAAATTCGGAGCTCGGAGGTAGAAGACCTGTCAAAAAGGACTCACAAAACTCACTACTCTACTGAGACGCCTTTTCGATTTTCCAAAACGGGGCCGCGAAATATCAAAATATCGAAAAAAATACATTTTCTAGAGCTCTTTTTATCGTATTAATCGTTTACATAATATTTTAAATATTGATGTTTTTCGACTCGCAGTAGAAAATTCAGAGCTCGGAGGTAGAAGACCTGTAAAAACGGACTCACAAAACTCACTACTCTACTGCAGAGACGCCTTTTCGATTTTCCAAAACGTTCCGCTACCGCGGGCCGCGAAATATCACACGCGCCGTGAAAAAAATACATTATCTAGAGCTCTTTTTATCGTATTTCATAATATTTTAAATATTGATGTTTTTCGACTCGCAGGAGAAAATTTGGAGCTCGGAGGTAGAAGACCTGTCAAAAAGGACTCACAAAACTCACTACTCTACTGAGACGCCTTTTCGATTTTCCAAAACGGGGCCGCGAAATATCAAAATATCGAAAAAAAAATACATTTTTAGACCTCTTTTTATCGTATTAATAGTTTTTTTTTTTTTCATTTACAGGTGATTAATACGCGAAAAAATAGAACCACCGACAGACTCGTGTTTCTTTTTTCGAAGCGAATCTTTCGGCGACTCGGCGGTAAGACCTTTATTTCGTTTTGTTGTTTACTTTTGCGCGTTTGTTAGCAATTTAGTGACGCGACGAGATTAAACGCACGTAGACGTGTCGCCAAACGGTCGACTTCTTCCGCACTTTTAATAGAAACTGATAGAGTTTTTAAATTCGTCCCAAACTATATTACGTACGCGCGAGTTACTATCGTGACTAGTCTTTCTATTTTGTTCGTTCTGCAGTACCATCTGCTTTATAATATAATTGATATAAATTTACTCGTTCCCGCGAGATTATGTTAAAGTACTAGCTGAATAACCCGGCTTCGCCCGTGTGCAGTATAACTTTTTATTTTATCGGTTTTTTTTTCATTTTTACCCCTTTTACCCCTTTTAACCCCCTTAGGGGTAGAATTTCGGAAAATCCTTTCTTTAGGGGCCTCTGCTATATCAAACGAAACTATTGACAAAATTTAATACCACAAAGCTCCAGTGACTCGGGATTTTTTCCATTTTTACCCCTTTTGACCCCCTTAGGGTTAATAATTTCTTAATAATTCTCTCCGTTAAAACCATCCTCGTACTTCAAGGAATATTATAATAAAAGAATTAGCGAAATCGGTTCAGGGGTTGTTGTCGAATTATGCGCTTACAACACGTTTTGCGATTCATTTTTATATATTATATAATATAAGATTATCGGTTTTATATTGTAGCAGCGTCGCGCGTCGTCGTCGTAGTACGTGTTAAACTATTGTAATCCGATCGGTTTTTACGATTTATACACTCGCGTAGTTTAACGATAAGCCTCTCGGGTACGCGCGACGAGTCTATCATTTATAATATTATAATTGTCGGCGATTATAATGATATTGTCGCGTTTTTTATCGTCGTTTTACTTACACTGTAATAATATAATATATAAACCGTAGATGACACGGCGGCGCGGCGAGTTATTATAATTGCAGTGCGATTACACCGCGTACAATCTACGAAAAACGATTAAACATATTATACGTCAAATTATTATGGCACAATAACAATAATCATACCACTGATTTCGTATATATTTATTGCGCCGCGGCTTAAATTATATCTATTTCGTTCCGTTTGCCAACTATAATAAGAATAAATCGATTAATGTATAAAAATAAAATAATATATTTTACCCTCTTTTATATGACGTAGCAACGCGTATATTATCAGCTACTTGAAAAAAGGAATTTATTTGACAGAAAACGAACGAGAAATGTAGACTAGCTGGGCCGTTGGTTTTGAAAACACGTTTCGTCTCCTGTCCTGCAGGCCGAGGATCGCCTCGGATCCGCTATACAATACAAACACCGCGACAGGACATGTATGCAGTAATAATTATCGTGAGTATTATAATATTTACACACGAGTCCTTGGATTTGATACCTGTGAATATGACGTTTAGTGTAAACGCGCGCGACCTTGTTTTTTTACGTATAATATTTTTTATAAACGTATAAATAAAAAACTAAATATTTTATACCCTCGTCTATATAATATGAGACGTAACAATAACGCGTATTCCTATTTGAAGAACGAATTTTTATTATTATAATCGTTAAATTTATTCGACAGGAAACGAAAACGGATATTGTAGACGAGCCGATACTGCAGTAAGTTGTTGTTTTTCAAAACACGTTTCGTCCTGTCCTGGCCGAGGATCGCCTCGGATCCGCTATACAATACAAACACCGCGACAGGACATGCATGCAGTAATAATTATCGTGAGTATTATAATATTTACACACGAGTCCTTGGATTTGATACCTGTGAATATGACGTATTGTATAAACGCGCGCGACCTTGTTTTTTTACGTATAATATTTTTTATAAACGTATAAATAAAAAACTAAATATTTTATACCCTCGTCTATATAATATGAGACGTAACAATAACGCGTATTCCTATTTGAAGAACGAATTTTTATTATTATAATCGTTAAATTTATTCGACAGGAAACGAAAACGGAAATTGTAGACGAGCCGATACTGCAGTAAGTTGTTGTTGTTTTTCAAAACACGTTTCGTCCTGGCCGAACCGATCGGGCAGTACACAACAAAATGTACGGTAATATTATTATCGTAAGTACATTATATTACATACTTGGAAACATATATCGTATATAATAGAGACGCGATCGCGTTTTTTTTTTTACGTATATTTTTTTTATAAAATGGTGTACGATGTGTTCGCCGCCGGAGGTGTCGTTGTCGGCCGGCGGCGGCGGCGGCGGAGGAAATTCCGAGTCGTTTTTTATCTGCCCCCGCCCTCGCCCCCCTCGGTCGTGTCGCCGCCGCCGCCACCGCCATTGGCCGTCCGACGAACCTCCCAGGCGGCCAACCCGTCGTCGGTCGGGCGGAGCGGGTCCTGCGCTCGCACTCCCATCTCGTGTTGTATATAATATAATATACTATAATATGTTATATATATTATAATAATAACCCGCGTAAATATATAATATATAAAATATATATTATAAATTCGAGCGCGTCCATCTCTATCATCGTATAATATCCTCGGTGCTGCGAGGACATCGCAGGACTCTCCTCTCTGTCGCGCATTATTGACAATTACAATTCGAAAAAAAATTAACCTATCGTTTATTTTTAGTTATAAAATTAATATGTGTTGTTATTTTACTCGATAAAAAGTGTCGTTCGTTCGAGTCGAATTTTCCGATTATTATAAAAATATAAAATTACGTTTTTATTGCCAACAGAATTTATTTACGTATAATGTATATAATTCTGTTTTGATCGAACTATTATAATATCCTATAATTTCATACGATTAATTTGATTATAACAAAAAATTCTGTCCTATATAGGAATAGTATAGAGCCGCCTCAAATAGAATAATCTAGTTCCGTCACTGATCGCAGAGAGGTTCCCTAGGGAATTTTTTTCCGTGCAAACTTTTTTGGCACTCTTAAGAAATATAGTTTGTGTTTCTCCCCAGTAGTCGTAGCAGTGCAGAATTTTATACCTATAACTCCGCGATGTCTTCCATAGTTCCAACTCGACCCCGATTTTTCTAACGATTGATTATTTATTAAAATTAGTTCATTTTTACGTCGTTATAATAACGTATTATAATGACAACGTCTATAATATAATATGAGTGTTGTAATTTTAATATTTGTTCGATTTCGAGTACAACAAATACGTACTTTACAACGATATTATATACTATAATGACTATATTATTTATAGGTAAACTTTTATAATAATAAATAATCCGAGTAAATAGTATCAAATAATTTTCTAAATATAATCACATACATCTGGGGCGGAACATACACTTTGGGAAACGCGCTGCTCTATCGAATCTATTTCTGGTTAGATTTTCTTTTATGAGCGTCGGTTTTCGAGATGAAACGCGCTTAAGAAATCACAAACTATTTGACAATAATAAGCGTGTTGAAATAACGGAAATTAATTGAAATTAATAATAATTAATAATTCTAATTTTTCCTTTAATTTGTTTGCAGGAAACCAGTGTTTGTGTGAAACAATTTTATCGTTCAAGCCTACCTATTTATTGAATATTATTTCTATCAGATAAACCGAAACGAAAGCGATTTTAAACACGTCTTCGACATACTGAGGTATATACCTATATACAGTACTTAAAAACATCATGTAATAATAAACGTTGTATTTATTTCTTTCAGAACTTTGACAGGAAAACGAATATAAATAATAGAGCAATAATGTATACATATAACACGCCGACGACAATCGCATTTAACAATAATAAGTGAGTTTTTCTTTTTATAAAATATACTATTCTCGATTTTTTTACGATAAGTTTTTGGTTTTTCGCCACGAGAACAACGCGTTTCTCGCGCTGTCTTGTCAGTCTTTTATCGTCTTGAGCTATAATTACTAAGCTATATAATATATAGCTAATGCGCGTATATCATAATTAGACGCTGCTTATAACAATTGTCTATAATTTGCCCAACTGCAGCCGCAAGTTGTCTCATATTATCGTTATTGTTTATGTGACATTTATATCAATTGGTAAATTTGTATACACTATTATCTCTACAACTGTCAACTTATTAGATCGTATCGCAGCAAATTAAAAAAAAAAAAACAATTTGATAGAAAATCTTGCCTCCTTTCCGCGCGCCTACATAATATATGTATTATTATTATGTTTAGATATTATATAGAGCCCGCTGTCCTATAAAATCTATATGAAAAGGCTTTGAAAAAATACAAATAATCTAAAAGAGTAAAAATATAATCCTCTATTGCGTTATATGTAATAGGCGGCAGGTGTTACATAAATGTCATAAATATTCTATAAAAAGATACGAAGCTTTATACAAAAAGAAGCGATTATGGATTGATATCAAGTAAATCCGCGATTAAATTAGTCGTATTAGAGTGTACGATCTATATTTTAATGTCTGTTTTACTCATTTATAGAAGGAAGAATTTAAAACTCGAGTGTCTCATTGTCTGCGCGGGACTGTTGGCCGCGGATCTTCTTTGCAGCTCAGCAGCGTTCATTATTTCGTCGTCATTATCATAGGTAGGTACACACGTAGAGGAAATCCTCGAGGTTTGGACCGCGCAGTCCAGTCCTTGAGGATTTCCTTCACGTGTGTAGGATCGGCCTCAAGGCCTATGTCTGCGCAGTCCGAAAATCCTCTTCGAAATTCCAAAAGGAAAAACTGCGCGGGCCGGACTGTGCAGTTCAAAGTTGTTCGTGTGGGTTGTACGATGACTGAAAAATAAAATCCTCGAGTAATTCCCGGGCGTGTGCAGTGGCGATGCCTTTCCTTGAGGATTTCCTCTACCTTTACATCGACGTCAAGGAACTATCACTATAAGTATTTATAATAATAATATTATATATCACTACGATTTACTGCGCTGCACATGTGCAGTATGCATATATTATAATATATACACTGCATTCGTATCACATATATAATATGTTTGTACTATAATATATAGAGGTATACGCGGTCTTTACGTCACACACACACACGCGCAAGAGCGCTGCTCTCGGACAACGCCGCCGCCGCCGCACGAGACTTCAATCGCCACATTCCTGCCGCATTCTTCGATGCACGTTATTATATATATATATGTAAGTATACACACACACACAGCCCTATTTATACTACATTTTTTTTTTCCATATATATACAGACTGCTGCGGAGAGCTATGCGTATTATATATAGGCGTATACGATATACGATATACGTTTTCACTTTTATTTTTTCGAAACACAATGTGAATATAATAATAATAATATAATAAACGTATATTTTGCGCGCGCTCGCGGCCGTGAAATATACATTTTTCCGAAAATATTCAAAACACTCTGAGTGAAATACACAATAATAATAATAATATGGCCCAGCGGCGTGTTTAGGAGGGGGTACACACGCACATAAATTTATAAAACCGTATATATATTATATATAATATTCTTTGGAGTACTAATTTAATTTAATTTTTATACATATATAATAATATCGATAATTTCGTTCTAAATACGCCACTGATATGGCCGCGGAAACGTGTTAATTTTTCACTGAATATATTATAATACATAGCTGATGTGTATCGAATACTTTAAAAAAAAAAATAATTATACGTACATATTATAATATCGTCTCGAATTTATCGATAAAATATATTACATATAATAGTGGAACGTGAAAAATATTTTCCTTTATATAAACTCTATTACGAATTCTTCCGTCGGACGGCGTGTGCGTGTGCGTAAGGACGCGTTTTATCCTGCGCGCACACACAATATACGCGCGTGCATTGTTACAAACCTTTATACGCCGCGCCGTTATACGTACATAATAATATATGTATTAATATTTATTACACACGTGTGTTTAGATGGCGTCCTGCGGCGAAAATCACTGCAATCTCTCCACATACGTCACGGCCAATATACAAGTATAGAGCGAACGTCGCGTATACGACAAAAGCGTCGTCGGAAACGGGACGACAAAAAGAAACGCGCAAATTATAATACAAACACTCGGGTAATATCTCTCGGACGATATATTATAATAATGATGTGATGTGCATATTAATTGAAAACGCTCGCCGAAGGGTAAAAAATAAATAACATATTAAAAATAATCGTTTCGCGCGATTTGTACTCGAAAAATGTACGTAATTCTCGTCGTCCGTCGAAACCTTTAAAAACAATCTAAACGGTATAATTATAGTTTTGATAATGATAATTATTATTGCGCGTTTTATATTATAATTAATATTATCTAAACTGCATCCGCGCGAGTGCACCGCGATGAAATTAGTATGCGCTTTTTATTCGAACTGTGCTACTGTTTCATCCGTTCGGACAGCGTATCCAATTGACTTGGATCGCGATAAATAGAATAAATATTATGCTTTTTTCAAACGATATAATAAAACTCCTCTGGCAGAGCGGCTAAATCGCAAACGTTTTTTTTTCGCCATGACCTGCAGGGTTGGGATTTTACATTAAATAGCGTTTGAATATTTTTATAAAGTTCTTACAAATTAGCAGAGTG
Source organism: Drepanosiphum platanoidis (assembly GCA_948098885.1). Taxonomy (NCBI): domain Eukaryota; kingdom Metazoa; phylum Arthropoda; class Insecta; order Hemiptera; family Aphididae; genus Drepanosiphum; species Drepanosiphum platanoidis. Next base: position 1,477,136 of record OX402541.1, on the reverse strand, counting down.
AGCTTAAAATTTGATCTGTTACTCGGAGGACTTTAATTTATAACTTTGCATGTTTTTCGATTTATTATCTTATGAAAATATCGATTAAAATAAAGTGCGTTTAAAACAGTTGTAATAATATTTCCAATCGACTTTTCCAAAGTAGAATATATTATCATATTCATCATATACGTAGTTTAAATTTTTAAATTTTGAAAGATCTGCAATTTTTCCTTTCTCAGATAATTGGATAATTCTTCGAGATTTCGACTAGAATTTATAACCGGATGATATTATATAATAATAACTATAATAAAAAGTATATAAATTACATTATATCTAATAATTTAATATTAAATACAAATTTGTTTCGCATATTTTTGTGCGATTTTAAAGAGCTATATAAAATCCTAAATAGATCGCGTGTGCGAGTAGGTTAGCGGATTTATTAAATCGCATACGAACGCACGTTCTCGTCACCTGCAGGGTACGTTATTATTCTCTCCGTTCGTTTTATCATGATAATAATAATAATAATAATAATAATATGTAATCGTATTGTGTTTCCTGCGCAGGACTCAGACGTTATATAGAGGGCAGCACCGTACGGCGACGCGACGACGACGATATAATAATAACATCGTCCAGGATCGAATTTTTAGAACCGTCGCGTTTGGGTGAGACCTTAGTGGTGTAAGTCGTATTTTTTTGTAAAAATGAGTTATATATTTTGTGGGCATATCTTTGAAATGCAAAGTGAATAGTCATAGCTCTACCACACGAATGCTTTGACTCTGAATTTATTTTTGAGTTTTTAATAAACCGTTTTGTTTCTCTAATTAAGGGGTTTATATGACTTACAAAACAACGAAATTATGATGGAAGCAGAGTTGGCGTCCCGAAAGATCCCGAGAACTCTATTTATTTTTTTTTAACTTTAAAACGCGCGCGTCACGCGTGCCAAACGTGTCTCGATCGACGCGTGCCAAAAGGCGAAAATCCGCAACATTCGCGCCCGATATGTTTTCTCGTCGCCGACGATTTATAATAAAACCAGCTGCACCTTTATTGGCTGCGGATTATTTTTCACGCTGCGTTTTATATCGATTGCAACGTGTCGTCGTCGACAGCGTGCAGTAGTAGTAAATAATCATCTGCTCCACAGCTGATGATACTGTGGCGAAAAACAAATGCAGTTTCTTCTTCGATTATTCTGCGACTGGCGTCGCGCGAGTGTCGTCGAGAAACGCTGCTGTCACTCGTCGCCGCCGCGGTGAACGAGAGAGGTAACAGAGAACAATAACGCGTAAACACTCGACGCGACTCTAATTATTATTTTTTTAACTATAATTTAATCGAATTCGAAATATTATAATAATTGTCCTGTAAATTCGTCGCAGACCAGAGTGTGATTGCGTTTATCGTACGATTTTATACGTTTCGTTTGCAGTTTGTTTAGTTCGAACGTCGTCGTCGAAGCCACCGTGACGGAAATTCGCCTGCAGCACTTGGTTATCCAAGTTTATCTTCGAGATCCAAAAGAGCTTTCGAAAAGGTAATTCTCATCTTATTATCACTAATAATTATTAACGAGCGAATAACGTAAACGCTCGGTGGTCGACGCGTTTCCATTTCGATACAACTCTAATTATTATTAATCTAATCGTTTTCGGAATAGAAATATCCTGTAAATTCGTCAATCATGCGATTTTATACGTCGTTTTGTCTGTCTAGTTGGGAACGTCGTCTGAGCCACCGTAGGTGAAGGACATTTGCCAGGACTTGGACTTCCAAGTATATCTGTGCAACGAGAATTCGGGATCCAAAAGAGCTTTCAAAGAGAGGTAATTCTCATCCTATTATCACTAATAATTATTATCCAACGAGAGAGACTTAAGCGAATAACGTAAACTACTCGGTGGTCGACGCGTTTTCCATTTCGATACAACTCTAATTATTTTTTAATTATAATTTAATCGTATTCGGAATAGAATTGTCTTGTAAATTCGTCGTCTTTATCGAAATGAGAAACTAGTGGCAGACCAGAGTGATTACGTCGTCTTTTATCAATTTTATACGTCGTTTTGTTTGTCTAGTTCGAAACGTCTGAGCCACCGTAGGTGAAGGACATTTGCCAGGACTTGGACTTGCAAGTATATCTGATCAAAAAAGAGCTTTCAAAAAGGTAATTCTTATCTTATCGTCACTAATAATAATAATATTATTATCGCTGTTATCGGCCGCCGCCGCCGCGTTATCATCTCGTCGATGAACATAGTGACGCGAGAACCGGACGCGCGCGCGTCTACATTCACGCCAGTCGCGACGTCGATAATAATTCTAGGCTATGTCGTTTTCGGAAAAATCAAAACAAAGTCAGTGTGATAAGAACAAAGTTATACAATAAACACTAATTTTTTTTTCTTCAATCGGCGAATCGCAAAACCAGCGGTGCGCGATCGATGAATCACCGAGACGACACGATCGTCGTTTTGAAAGAAAAAATGATTCCGATTAGCTTCTCCTAGACGACGACGACGACGACGACGACCTGGTGTTGAAAACGAACCGGACAAAAGTGAGTTAACTTTTTTCGTCGACGATTTCGGTTCGGCTTTTATTTTTCATGATATATAATTTCTCTGGCCAATACGGTTTGGTTTACTACGTCGGCGTCGTGTTTCTATCGATTACGATTTCGCACGCTCGCACGTTATAATAATATGTGATTTTGTGTTTTTGCGATAGCTCGACGGGTGAACGTAACTCGATTCGTTGTCGGTCGGTTAAAACGTTTTCTCGACTTTGGGTGTCCTTGGGCACTCGGTTACCGACGTTATTTACATTACTTACTCATTGTTTTGAAATCCACACCCACCGAATGCATTTTCAATCGATTGCGTAACAATAAATCAATAATAATTAGCGTTTGACATTTTATGTAACACACACACACACACACACACACACCACACACACTTTGTATCAAATCACATCTTTGTGACGTTGCGAATTTTCAATATCGTTTCAGATCCGTCAGTCACTATGTTTTGTCCAAACAGCTCTCTGGGCGACTTATGGGTCGCCGACAAGACTTCAGAATGCTTTGTGGAAACAATGGTGGCCACCACGTTGGCCGTGTACATGATCCTGTTCGGTACGGCGCAATGTTCCATTTACAGGAAGTACAGCACTCCTCTGTCGCAGGCCGCGATCCCTCAATCCAGACTGTATCACGTGCAGATGATCATTACGTTTCTCGTCCCGCTCTTGGCGGTGGCCAAGTTTTTCATCGACATGTACTTAATTCAAAACGGCATCGCTTACGGTTATCAAGTGAGTCTAACCGCGCGACTGATCTCTGCAATCACGATTACTATCGGTTTAACAATTTGTTTTTTCTTCCTTTTATTTTCAGGCACTCTATATGCTCGTATTGGTGTTTGCATATCCGCTGTCGGCGAAACTCGTGCTAATGGAAAGAAACAGTCTTTTGCCATCGATGCCGTCCCGTGGACACGGTCTGGTCTTGCTCGTTTTCTGGATGTTTGTTTTCGTGGCGCAAAACGTTATCATACTCGTCGTCAAAAAGGACGATTGGTGGAATCAATTACACAGGTTGGTCGATAATTTTTCATTTCTCCCGCACCAAACTCTCGTAATAACATTTTTCAATGTTTTCCAGCGTCAATGGTCAGATCGAATTCGGCATTCTGGTTGCAAATTATATTTTGAGTTTCTTGCTGGTGTTGTTGGGATTGAAATCGCCCGGAATAATGACCGCCCGAGACTACTTTAGTCTTCACAACTCGACAGATCTGTTTTTAGACGTAAGTTTTTTTTCTTTTTTAATCGACAATTGATTATTCAGGCACGTATCCGATTTCCCATACTCTATTCTGAACTAGTAGATACCACTCGTTCGCGCCGACTGAGCTGCTCTGAAGCAAAACAGTTTTGTCCACGAATCGTTTACGACAGGTTTAACATTTAAATAAACAAATCAATTAAATCATAGTGTGCTGGTTTGAACCACTCACTTGGAATAGGCAGCCGATAAAATAAATAATAAATTAAACACTTGACACCGTGTGTGTGTGTGTACACTCTAAACCAGTGGTCGGCAATCTTTTTGGACTCTCATTCACAAATTAAATAGGGCTCGCGGGCCAGACAATAATACAAATTTAATATTCTTACAACATTATTTTTATAGAATATGATTGTTTCGATATGATAAAAACGAAAATGTAATCGGAAATGTTAAAAAAAAAAAACAACACATTTTGAGATTAAAATGCATTACTTATCAGCCCGTTCTTTATGACACAGCTAGAGACAACCTGTGTGTTACTTTTATAATATTCAGATTACATTCTCATTTCCTAATTCAGCAAATTATATAATCTCTGTGAAGTAAGTCTCCTCTATGGCGTTTAAAATAACCCAACGCAATCAGATAATACGAGTAATGACACTTCACCTTCATTTGTTGTTGTAAATGCATGTACATTTTTTAATTTTGTCTTATAACTGTCGATTAACCAAAATGTCTGCTCCGAGACCATTTTTGAATCCTGTATTTATACTATAATTTTAAATATTGATTTGTTCAGGAATAATAATATTGTGTTGTGTATTATTAATTTTGTAGTCTGATCGAGTGGACGAAGTATCAACATGGAGCAATATGATGAAAAAAGTCAAAATGATAGCTCCTTTTGTGTGGCCGAAAAAGAGCTTGGCCTTACAGTTTCGAGTGATAGCCTGTATTTCATTGGTTGTCGTCGGAAGAGTCGCCAACGTTTATGTTCCGCTTTACAGCGCCAAAATCGGTATTTATTTCGATTTCTATGTTTTAAATCTCATAGCAGGGCCCACCCAGACTCTGATGCTCCCCTTAAAAACCCATAGAAATGCACTAAAAAATTTTTGGAAATACATTTATTGCCTGCAAACTTAACAAGTACCTTTGAAATCGTTTATTTTCGTTTAAATTAATAATATCGTTATGCCATTATTTTTCTTTGACATTAATAAACAATCGTTTATAATCAAGAACCTACCTTGTGTATGTTATAATAATTTAATACAATATATGCCCGATGAAAAGTTAATAAAATAAAATTGCAAAACATTTTTCTGTGAACAACCACCACACCGCGGTTAGTCCGCTAACGTGCCCGAAAAAAATGTAAGAGTTATCAGAGTCTGAGCCCTATTCGTAACTACCAAACTAACGTGATATTTCATTCGAATTCCAGTCGACAGTTTGACCGCCGTTCCTCTCGTGTTTCGATGGGATCTAATTTTGATCTATATTGGTATCAAATTTCTACAAGGAGGTCTCGGAATGGGTTTCTTGAACAACTTGAGGAGTTTCCTGTGGATTAGAGTACAGCAGTACACGAAACGTGAGGTCGAAGTGAGTGTTTGTGAGATGTGACTTTTTAAAACGTTTGTTTGTAATATCGTCGTGTCTAATACACTATTATTTGAATTCATTTTAGATATCACTGTTCCGTCATTTGCACAACTTGAGTTTAAAATGGCACTTGAGCCGTAAGACCGGCGAAGTTCTACGGATCATGGACCGCGGAACCGATTCGACCAACAGCCTGTTATCGTTTATACTCTTCAACATCGGACCTACTATCATCGATATCATTGTTGCCGTTATATTTTTCCTGACATATTTCAATTGGATGATGGGAACTGTTGTTTTCATTACAATGGCTTTGTACATAGGTAAACATAATATTGAAGGTTTTTATAAATCGAAAAAAAAAGTCAGTACTCGTATTCAGTAATTATAAAATAAAATTTTTAACATTTTAAATTACATTTCGGAAAGTAAAATGAAATTGATAAATAATAATTGTAGGACAATGTTTTATTTTGTTAAAGGTTATTACCGCGGGAACTATAACTTTATTGATTTTAATTTACACAATATGTTTGTGTTGACTTGTAAATTCACGCACAACTCACAACTTTTTCATTCGTACAAGTTGTTGTTTGAGTAGAATATATTTTCACAATTTTTTAAACGTATTTCATAAGAGTGTTTAGCCCCGTAGGTTTGATTATGCTACACTTATAATCGCTTTTATAAAATTTTTCAACCGTCACGGTACTTGAAATAAATAAAGATTTAATCGAGATTTCTTTTAGTGTCTACAGTAAGAAATGCATCGTCAAAGTATCGAGTTTTTTTTTTGAGATTGCTTTTTTTCTAATGATAGAAATATGTTTCAAAACATATTGATATTAGTGTGATTTATCATATAATTTTGTATATTTTATCGTTGTTTAATTTTTGGCACAATTTTACATTTAACGACTTATTTCGGAACGTTTCTGTGTTAAATGAATAATTATAATAATAATAATAAAAGATAAAACCAAAAGCTGTAATATATTCAATAAGCCTTGTCGAAAGGAAAAACGCGAGCCTTAAATTATAACTGTTTCAATTTGGACATATTATGAATAATGAATAAATTAATTACATTTATACTGAAAAAAAATAAACTAATACAATATCATTATGGAAACAGTGAAACCGAACGACTAATCGATTGATATTGTCTCCAAAATTATCATAAAAAATAAAATATATGAGATTATAAAATATATTATAATAATTTTATAATAAGATGAAAGATTATTTCAAAATCATATTGCTTTCAAAAGATATTATGTTGTTCTTTGGCCAAAGTGTGTTTGATTGAAATAAAATTCAATAAAAAATCTCATAGTTTAAAGCTCAAAATGTTTGATAGTTTATGTTTCATTTTCTCTCGATATAAATACTATGTATTTTAATATGCGTTTGATGTTTTAGCACTGACAATAACTATAACCGAATGGAGGACGAAATTTCAACGGCGCATGAACATTGCAGACAACAATATGGAAGCTCGCAGTGTCGACTCTATGTTAAATTTCGAAACAGTCAAGTACTACGGAGCCGAAGAATATGAAGTTCAAGCCTATAAAGAAGCGATCATGATTTATCAAGTAAATCCGATTTGATTGGTCGTACATTAGAGTGTACGATCATATATTTTCAATGTCTGTTTTACTCGTTTGCAGAACGAAGAATTTAAAACCCAAGTGTCTTTGGCTATTCTCAACACGGTTCAGAATCTCATTGTCTGCGCTGGACTGTTGGCCGGATCTTTGCTCAGCGTTCATTTCGTCGTCGACGTCAAGGAGCTAACTGTCGGCGATTACGTCCTGTTCACCGTGTACATCATTCAACTGTACGGGCCGTTGAATTATTTCGGCACGTTCTATCGGTAAATATAATGTTTAAAAATAATTTACTCATTTGTAAATTTGTCAACACACTTTTGAACAGCGCTATTCAGAAGAACTTTATTGACATGGAGAATATGTTCGACTTGATGAACGTCAAGCCTGACGTATACGACGTTCCCGACGCCAAAGATTTAGTGCTGGTAAACGGACAAGTGGAATTCCGCAACGTCACGTTTTCCTATCAGCCGGAAAGACTGGTGTTGCAAAACGTCTCGTTTGTCGTACCTCCGGGCAAAACTCTGGCTCTGGTCGGTCCGTCGGGAAGTGGGAAATCGACTATTGTTCGACTGTTGTTTAGGTTTTACGATGTCGATTCCGGGTCTGTTATAATCGACGACCAGAACATACAACTGGTCACGCAGGCATCGCTCAGAAGAGCCATCGGGGTCGTCCCGCAAGACACTGTTTTGTTCAACAACAGTATTAAGTGTGTATAAAGCAGCAAAAACAAAAAGAAGAAAAAAAATGCTAAAATTTAATTGAAATGTGATTTTAGGTTTAATATAAGTTATGGTAAGGTCGAAGCCAACGATTCGGAAATAATGAATTCTGCGATGGCGGCCGAAATACATGACAGAATTATGAAATTCCCGGATTTGTATGATACGCAGGTGTGTGTGTGTGTGTTTTTTTTACCAGTGTAAAACTGAGTTATTGATTTTATACGAATTGGATTATTTTTCAGGTCGGAGAAAGAGGATTGAAACTCAGCGGAGGAGAAAAACAACGAGTGGCCATTGCTAGGACGTTGCTCAAGGCGCCCGCTATCGTGCTGTTGGACGAAGCTACGAGCGCTTTGGACACGAAAACAGAAAGACAAATCCAAGTAAACACAGCGCTCGAGAGAGAGAGATAATATTATCGACGTGTTAATAATTTGTTAATTTTTCCTTTCAAGGCCGCTTTGAATCAAGTCTGCGCCAATCGCACTACAATTATTGTGGCTCACAGGTTGTCGACGGTAATCCACGCTGATGAAATCCTCGTGTTAAAAGACGGAGAAATTTACGAGAGAGGAAGGTAAAAAAAAGTTTTCAATGCATTTTTCGTCATGGAAAATCAAGTCTTATTTTATTATTGTTGGTTGCTAATCGAACGCCGCGCGGTCTTTTCTAGGCACGACGATCTCATCATAAGAAATGGCCTGTACGCCGATATGTGGTCTGAACAACGCAAGTCCGCTAATGACACGTCCGCCGTCGAGGACCCCCCGTCGGTCTCGGCCAATCCTAGCGAGACTTCAACGAACAATGCAGCAAAAAGTTACCATCATCCACATGCCTAGGGGACGACGACGTGGACGAACAATTACTTTAAAGGTTTAGGGACGTTCTATGAGGGTTTAGTCTGAGTCGCGTTTGAGGTGACCTGTTTAATCGGGCTAGTGACTTATATTATAGTGAACGATCATTATCGTTCGATTTTATTTTTATTTTTTTTTTTTCAAAACATGTTTATCATCCCTGTTACGTCATTGTTACTCGACTTTCGGTCTACTATTCGGGTAGTCAGAGATATCCGTACAATTTTTGACTTGCGTCTAATATTTTTTATGTATACTTTTACCGCGTCATATAATAATTATCAATATAATGTGATTTATAATCTTCTCAATGTGTTTAAAATAAATCAATTCGGTCGGTCGGAAATCTGTCTGTTGTGTAATAGGTGTTATGTGAAACCAAAAAAAAAAAAGAAAAAGATATGTTGGGCCGCCGTACTTTCTCTAAAATTTCCAAGTATTGATCGTTTGAAAACGTTCGATGGACATGCGCATAACGCTCTCGAATCAAAACTACTTATCGCAGCTAACCGCTAACGGTTAAAAACGTAAGGGCCGTGAACAAATTATTATTAACGCTCTCTCTCTCTCTCTGTGTGTGACAATCTTCTGTGTTGCTAACTTATTTATTGTTAAATATAATATAATGTTATGGGTTTATGTTTTACAATGTTTATTTCATTTTGTATACTTACCGTGTATGTATTTGTTATGTGTTTAGACCGATTCAATGTACAAACGAAAAAATAAATATTCCGTTCATTAAAAAAAAAAAAACCAACAACAACTTACTGTTTTTGGACAGTCGACAAACGCCAATTACAAGCTGTAAAAAGCCTTTATTTATAATCCGAGATTATAAAACTACGTATTTATGTGTCGAGAAGCAATAATTGTGTATAATAATTCCAACGGATAGATGTTATTACAACAATATTACTGTTTTTCTTTGGTCTTTTTTCGCCGAGCAATAATTTTTTTTCTTGATTTTTTGTATACAAAAATGATGTATTCTCGCACTACTTATATTTTATTGTATTTTTTTTATTTTTCCATCTACTAGTCATGTTATTATAAGTGTTTAGGTTTAAATTTCGTTCTCAAAAGATGACTTGTCTTCGATAATAATAATGCACCGTTTTTTTTTTTTTTCTATACATTACATTATATTATAAATTGTGATGTTTATATTTCACACACTTACAATATTAGTTTGACAGATTTTGAAATACGTTACACAAAGTCTCTTAGAAGTCTATTTTGAATGTGAACTTGCACTCTGACAAATTGATTTGTGAAATTAACCGAAAATAAAACGCGCGCGAGTAAACCAGTTGGAAAACAGTATGTATTTTTGTTTTTATTCTAGTGGTTGTTGTCGTGCTCGTCGTCTCTACTTATGAATTAGTATTTATTTTTTTTAACTCTCATAAAATTATTGCTGTTTCTCTCTTTTTAATTTAATAATTTAATTTAACGATTTAATAATTGTAATTTTTAAAAGGTTTTTGTTTTCCCAGTTGTTTTTCTACAAAACCTGAGCCCCGGATAGTTAAGTTTTGCCGTCCCGCCGTACAGACTCGGGCGGAAATTCAGTCAAATTTTCAGGGGTTGGTATTATTTAACTCGAGTTTACTGATTTGATGCGACACAAATATAATCCATCAATGTTTAATATATATATTTTTTTGTTCACTTTGTCAAATAATGCACGACAAAACATAAAAATCGCCGTCACCTATTGTAATAATTATTACAGTCAATACATTTGCGAGGACGAAAAAAAAAAAAAATAAATCAAACGCGTTGTATACTTTTTAAAACACATGTTTTTTACACGTGACATTTATTTTATAATTTTTGAAATAATTTTCAGTGCAAGTGTGTTTACATCTATAGATTGATTTTCGTCGAATCTTTGAATATGCAAAAATACATTCAAGTGGAGCGACTAAAGAGCTCTTACCCGTGTGAGTTGGTTAACTACTTGATTATGACTAGAGGTCGGATTTATATTCTCTTACAATCCTTAAAATATGATGTTTTTATGTCACATAAAATAGGCAATATATTCTCTTAATATTCTTTTAAAATACCAGATATATTATGATGTTTTATGTCTTTAAATATGAAAAATATTCTTTTAATATTAAAAAAAAAATTCAGTTTTAATTTATTTTTTATTAATTTGGTTTTAAATATATTTAATTTAATTAATTTTACAATTAATAACTATATATTATTTTGTGCTATCGCAATCGATAAGGAATACCAGGAGATTAATTTTTATTAAAACCCAGAAATAAATCATTTAGTGAACATTGTGTTTTTATCAAAGTGCTGTTATACGTAAAATATGTTCATTATATGCCGATGTTAGATAAATTTTCTCAAATATTCTCTAACCCCTAAAATATGCTTTTTTTATGCAAAATAAATTTTTTCTTGTGAATTCTGTGTTTCATGAATCGTAAAGATTTCTCACTCCCATTTAACTGCATAGACTAGAAACAAATATGTAAAATCATAAAAATCCGACCTCTAATTATGACTAATATATATTATTATATCTTCAGGCGACCGTTCTGAAATATATCCAAAAATTTTATCTAAATTTTTCTACAGTCAATAGTGTTGCCTGTAATTTTGTTGTTCTTTTCTTTTTTTTTCGATTCAGTTGTGAACGAAGAGTATCCTCTTAGATTTTTCTAGCCGAGGCGCATTCGTCTGCCATTTGTTTGCTGGAAAGTACGCCTCTGCCAGTTTATTATACGGACAAGTAGTTCTTTCCTTTTTCAGGCCGCCACCAAGGATTCTGCGATCAATGTTCACATCGTTGTGCTCAAAACGAGGTAAGTATTTTTTATTTTTTTCTCATACAATATGTAAATTAATTTAGAAAGTCGTCGGTGGCTTTCTTAACCATCACGATCCAATGCGATTATTTGAGTAAAGTTTTTTTTTTTTTTTTTATGTAATATAATTTAGTGATGGCATAACTTTTACAATAGTTTTCGAAAAAACAAAAAATTTCAAAAATCCCAAAGAAAAAATTGTAAGTATTTTAGCGATTTTAAAACTGCATATTTTGAGTTTAGTTTTCAGTGCACCAACTTATCTAATGATTATTATTATTATTATTATTACTGTTCTTGCGTTTGATTTTTTTGACTCATCGTTTTCACCATGACCGACACGATGTTGTAGCACGTCATCAAGACCTGAAATCACAACGCGTCGGTTATTATCAATTGCCTTGGGCGCCTACAGGGGTAGTTGCTACCCCGACTTTAAGGGTTTGTTGCCGCTGCAGTTCGAGTGCATCCGGTTTTTTCGAGCGTACGTATTATTATTATTAGGGCTGGGATTTCGATGCAAATTATTTTTTTTTGGCTCGATCTTAGACAATGCTTTCGTAAGCTACGAATTTTATTTTGCACTTTTCACGACATATTTCCACGTTTTTTCATTTTCAGCACTATTGGGTAAATAAGATAAATTATTTTCTTGACGTTTGAGTCGTTTTCGTTACATCGAGTGAAATTCTTCCAATTTACAGGTATTTTTTTTCGTAATAAAATAATAAATATTATCGCATTTTTAAGGTCGTTTTTGTGGTAAAACGCGCATTTTTCAACGGCGTTTATTGCAATTTTTTTTTTTTTCAGAGCATATTTGTACGGTTTTAAGTGCACTTATTAAAAATCCGGGCGCTAATTAGCTAATTATTATTTTTAATTATTATTATTATCGAATAGCGTTTACGTTTGCGAACAACTGCAAGTTGATGATTTTGTTGGGCGACGCTTTCAACACGATTCGATTGGCGTCGTTCATCCGGGTGGCGGCCAGCAGCAGTTTTTTGAATTTCAAATCCATCCTCGTCCAGTCGCAAGAGTACATGCCGAAACTGACGTATTCGGTCTGCGAAATCGAGACGAACCGTTTAGAATCGAACGCAAATATATCGCACGCGGTATGTACGCCCGCGGGTGTTTTTGTTTACGTTCGTATATTTTATTATTTATTAATGTTTAGTTTTATACTTTGACGTTCATGTTGTCGAACAAATAGCAGTACAGGAACAGTTGAAAACAGAGAAAGAAAACGGTGGTGCCCACTTTGAACACGCCCAGCACCGAAAACGATTCCGGCGTCATGCAAATCTGTCGACAGACAAACAAACCACCGATTGACGGTTCGATATTAATTTATATACATATATATATATATATATATATTTTTAAAATAGTTTTTTTATTATTATTAGGATTAATGACTAGGGCCTACTTAACTAATATTAGGGCCCCCCCCCACCTCATTAATATTAACACTTTCAATGCCGACGTTATTTTGGTGTATCGCGCCACACGCCAAGCCAATATTTGATAAACATGGACGCCGTCGGATACGTGACGACGCTTCATATGGCCGACCGTCGGCACTTATCCGACGTAATTTAATTTTTCGCACTAAATTATTTAATTTTAGAAATGTAATGTAATGTTGATAACTACCTAAATTGTTTACTATAATACAACTACAACTATGACGTATATTAAAAACAAATGATAATAGTATTAAACCATAATCAAATAACATGTGTTTTGCATTCGTTATACAGTATTACCGAACGTTATAAATACAAAATCACAAAAATAGCGGAAATTAAAAACCAATTGTACCAACTTATTTAAAAATATATACTGAGTGGCCAACCAAAATATTGTAATCATAAACCATCAGCTGATTATTTAAAAACACTTTGAAAATAACTATAACTACGTCGGAGCGTGTCCGACGTCGGCCAGGCGCGTTCGTCAACACTGTCGGAGCGTATCCGACGTCGGCATTGAAAGTGTTAAAAAGATCTGAGGGGGTGCCTTATGTAGTGATCGCCGTGCAGGACACGTTGAACACAATTACTAATAAAACTAATAACCAATAAGTGAACATTTGCACGCATTAAAGTAAAATAAAAACACTTAATTGTTAGAAGTTTAAACACAAAAATTACATAAAGCAAACACTGTCGTAAGCGTGTTACGCCATTGACAGTGCTAACTATCTTCTAAAATCTAGTAAGTGATCTACCCGTATTTATATGGATTCTGATAACGATGTATCAACATATTATTCTAATTTTATTCCCAAATATTGTTGGATTGCATTGATATGCGACAACTTGTTGTTCTCACCTTTGATCTACATTTCCTCGATCAATTTTCAAAATGAAACAATATTTGAATTCAGAAATATATTTACTGTGCCACGGTCGGATCACATTTTTCAAAAAGCAATTAGTTACCTAATGAGATATTAATTGATATTGAACATGTTGAAAATTTTGTAATTTTCAAACATTTTTTTATCGTGAAAAAAATGCAAAATTTAAAAAAGTGCTCCGACCGATGCACAGTAGAAGTGTTAAGCTTTCCAAAACTGTTTTCAAAATTTCTCCAAGATTATTACAAGTACCGTTTTTTTTTTGGAAGTCGTAAAGGTCTTTTTGACGAAAAATTGACGTTGCTTTCAATGCCCTCAATGTAGGCTTTTTAACACCTTTCATTTTAATGCTCCCATTGTCTAATTATAAATTATACACGTGTATCATATTTTATTGTTCTAAATTCTTATTGTTATTGTAACATTGGGTTTACTACATCGACAACACTTTATTATGTATTATAATGACACGTAACATATAAAAAAACGTTTTCAATCTAACCAACTGTTGTTAAATATATAAAATTGTTTTAATACACAAACTATTAAATGTTATTGTTTTGAATTGTTTGTACTGTTTGTATTAAAAATAATTTTATACATTTTGTTATTATTTACGAGATATGAAACCAATTAATATTATTTATATTTATGTTCTATTTTTTTTTGAAATAACCAATTATTACATAATAACGACAAAATAGTAATAATATCGCTTACCAAGACGAACGCGTACATCAAGATGATGATCAAGCTCGAAGTGATAAAGACGTACATCAACACTATCGGCTTCACGATCGAGTAGAACGACGATAATTGCCTGGACGAAAACAAAAGATATTATATTATATTAATTCTTAAACGATTCTATGGCTCGATGTTTCCAGAAATTCGGTTTTTAAACGAAGGCCGTGAAAAATGTTTTCGGAAATTCGGATTTTTTGCATTTTTAAAGAAGCCATATGATTATAAATATGGTTATATTTAGGTTATATTCGGTTATATGGTTATATTCGGGAATCCCAAATAAGTATGGCTTCATAAAAAATCGGATTTTTCGAATTTTCTAAGGGCATTTAGAAAATTAATCTGATTTTTAATTGGGGATTCCCCACTTGTATGGCTTCTTTAAAAATCGGATTTTTCGCATTTTCAGAGAAGCCAGGAGTTCAGGAGGTGACGTGGTTTTTTTCGCGACGATTTACATTTTTCAATTTTTAACCCACTTAGGGTTGGATTTTCGAGACGTACTATAGCTGAAAACCTTCCCCGAGACTTGGCGAATCCATTGGTGAAAACTAAACTTAAATCCACCGAGTACTTATCGAGTTATCCGCTCACAAACGGAAAAAAAGGGCTTTTTTATTACTATTATTTATTATTACTATTATTTTGACTGCAAAACGGAAAAAAATCGAAAAATCGAAAATTTGGTACCAGGAGTTCAGGAGGTGACGTGGTTTTTTTCGCGACGATTTACATTTTTCAATTTTTAACCCACTTAGGGTTGGATTTTCGAGACGTACTATAGCTCAAAACCTTCCCCGAGACTTGGCGAACCCATTGGTGAAAACTAAACTTAAATCCACCGAGTACTTATCGAGTTATCCGCTCACAAACGGAAAAAAAGGGCTTTTTTATGACTATTATTTATTATTACTATTATTTTGACTGCAAAACGGAAAAAAATCGAAAAATCGAAAATTTGGTACCAGGAGTTCAGGAGGTGACGTGGTTTTTTTCGCGACGATTTACATTTTTCAATTTTTAACCCACTTAGGGTTGGATTTTCGAGACGTACTATAGCTCAAAACCTTCCCCGAGACTTGGCGAACCCATTGGTGAAAACTAAACTTAAATCCACCGAGTACTTATCGAGTTATCCGCTCACAAACGGAAAAAAAGGGCTTTTTTATTACTATTATTTATTATTACTATTATTTTGACTGCAAAACGGAAAAAAATCGAAAAATCGAAAATTTGGTACCAGGAGTTCAGGAGGTGACGTGGTTTTTTTCGCGACGATTTACATTTTTCAATTTTTAACCCACTTAGGGTTGGATTTTCGAGACGTACTATAGCTCAAAACCTTCCCCGAGACTTGGCGAACCCATTGGTGTAAACTAAACTTAAATCCACCGAGTACTTATCGAGTTATCCGCTCACAAACGGAAAAAAAGGGCTTTTTTATTACTATTATTTATTATTACTATTATTTTGACTGCAAAACGGAAAAAAATCGAAAAATCGAAAATTTGGTACCAGGAGTTCAGGAGGTGACGTGGTTTTTTTCGCGACGATTTACATTTTTCAATTTTTAACCCACTTAGGGTTGGATTTTCGAGACGTACTATAGCTCAAAACCTTCCCCGAGACTTGGCGAACCCATTGGTGAAAACTAAACTTAAATCCACCGAGTACTTATCGAGTTATCCGCTCACAAACGGAAAAAAAGGGCTTTTTTATTACTATTATTTATTATTACTATTATTTTGACTGCAAAACGGAAAAAAATCGAAAAATCGAAAATTTGGTACCAGGAGTTCAGGAGGTGACGTGGTTTTTTTCGCGACGATTTACATTTTTCAATTTTTAACCCACTTAGGGTTGGATTTTCGAGACGTACTATAGCTCAAAACCTTCCCCGAGACTTGGCGAATCCATTGGTGAAAACATAACTTAAATCCACCGAGGACTTATCGAGATATGCGCTCACAAACGGAAAAAAAGGGCTTTTTTATGACTATTATTTATTATTACTATTATTTTGACTGCAAAACGGAAAAAAATCGAAAAATCGAAAATTTGGTACCAGGAGTTCAGGAGGTGACGTGGTTTTTTTCGCGACGATTTACATTTTTCAATTTTTAACCCACTTAGGGTTGGATTTTCGAGACGTACTATAGCTCAAAACCTTCCCCGAGACTTGGCGAACCCATTGGTGAAAACTAAACTTAAATCCACCGAGTACTTATCGAGTTATCCGCTCACAAACGGAAAAAAAGGGCTTTTTTATTACTATTATTTATTATTACTATTATTTTGACTGCAAAACGGAAAAAAATCGAAAAATCGAAAATTTGGTACCAGGAGTTCAGGAGGTGACGTGGTTTTTTTCGCGACGATTTACATTTTTCAATTTTTAACCCACTTAGGGTTGGATTTTCGAGACGTACTATAGCTCAAAACCTTCCCCGAGACTTGGCGAACCCATTGGTGTAAACTAAACTTAAATCCACCGAGTACTTATCGAGTTATCCGCTCACAAACGGAAAAAAAGGGCTTTTTTATTACTATTATTTATTATTACTATTATTTTGACTGCAAAACTGAAAAAAATCGAAAAATCGAAAATTTGGTACCAGGAGTTCAGGAGGTGACGTGGTTTTTTTCGCGACGATTTACATTTTTCAATTTTTAACCCACTTAGGGTTGGATTTTCGAGACGTACTATAGCTGAAAACCTTCCCCGAGACTTGGCGAATCCATTGGTGAAAACTAAACTTAAATCCACCGAGTACTTATCGAGTTATCCGCTCACAAACGGAAAAAAAGGGCTTTTTTATTACTATTATTTATTATTACTATTATTTTGACTGCAAAACGGAAAAAAATCGAAAAATCGAAAATTTGGTACCAGGAGTTCAGGAGGTGACGTGGTTTTTTTCGCGACGATTTACATTTTTCCATTTTTAACCCACTTAGGGTTGGATTTTCGAGACGTACTATAGCTCAAAACCTTCCCCGAGACTTGGCGAACCCATTGGTGAAAACTAAACTTAAATCCACCGAGTACTTATCGAGTTATCCGCTCACAAACGGAAAAAAAGGGCTTTTTTATTACTATTATTTATTATTACTATTATTTTGACTGCAAAACGGAAAAAAATCGAAAAATCGAAAATTTGGTACCAGGAGTTCAGGAGGTGACGTGGTTTTTTTCGCGACGATTTACATATTTCAATTTTTAACCCACTTAGGGTTGGATTTTCGAGACGTACTATAGCTCAAAACCTTCCCCGAGACTTGGCGAATCCATTGGTGAAAACTAAACTTAAATCCACCGAGTACTTATCGAGTTATCCGCTCACAAACGGAAAAAAAGGGCTTTTTTATTACTATTATTTATTATTACTATTATTTTGACTGCAAAACGGAAAAAAATCGAAAAATCGAAAATTTGGTACCAGGAGTTCAGGAGGTGACGTGGTTTTTTTCGCGACGATTTACATTTTTCAATTTTTAACCCACTTAGGGTTGGATTTTCGAGACGTACTATAGCTCAAAACCTTCCCCGAGACTTGGCGAATCCATTGGTGAAAACATAACTTAAATCCACCGAGTACTTATCGAGTTATCCGCTCACAAACGGAAAAAAAGGGGTTTTTTATTACTATTATTTATTATTACTATTATTTTGACTGCAAAACGGAAAAAAATCGAAAAATCGAAAATTTGGTACCAGGAGTTCAGGAGGTGACGTGGTTTTTTTCGCGACGATTTACATTTTTCAATTTTTAACCCACTTAGGGTTGGATTTTCGAGACGTACTATAGCTCAAAACCTTCCCCGAGACTTGGCGAACCCATTGGTGTAAACTAAACTTAAATCCACCGAGTACTTATCGAGTTATCCGCTCACAAACGGAAAAAAAGGGCTTTTTTATTACTATTATTTATTATTACTATTATTTTGACTGCAAAACGGAAAAAAATCGAAAAATCGAAAATTTGGTACCAGGAGTTCAGGAGGTGACGTGGTTTTTTTCGCGACGATTTACATTTTTCAATTTTTAACCCACTTAGGGTTGGATTTTCGAGACGTACTATAGCTCAAAACCTTCCCCGAGACTTGGCGAACCCATTGGTGAAAACTAAACTTAAATCCACCGAGTACTTATCGAGTTATCCGCTCACAAACGGAAAAAAAGGGCTTTTTTATGACTATTATTTATTATTACTATTATTTTGACTGCAAAACGGAAAAAAATCGAAAAATCGAAAATTTGGTACCAGGAGTTCAGGAGGTGACGTGGTTTTTTTCGCGACGATTTACATTTTTCAATTTTTAACCCACTTAGGGTTGGATTTTCGAGACGTACTATAGCTCAAAACCTTCCCCGAGACTTGGCGAACCCATTGGTGAAAACTAAACTTAAATCCACCGAGTACTTATCGAGTTATCCGCTCACAAACGGAAAAAAAGGGCTTTTTTATTACTATTATTTATTATTACTATTATTTTGACTGCAAAACGGAAAAAAATCGAAAAATCGAAAATTTGGTACCAGGAGTTCAGGAGGTGACGTGGTTTTTTTCGCGACGATTTACATTTTTCAATTTTTAACCCACTTAGGGTTGGATTTTCGAGACGTACTATAGCTCAAAACCTTCCCCGAGACTTGGCGAACCCATTGGTGTAAACTAAACTTAAATCCACCGAGTACTTATCGAGTTATCCGCTCACAAACGGAAAAAAAGGGCTTTTTTATTACTATTATTTATTATTACTATTATTTTGACTGCAAAACGGAAAAAAATCGAAAAATCGAAAATTTGGTACCAGGAGTTCAGGAGGTGACGTGGTTTTTTTCGCGACGATTTACATTTTTCAATTTTTAACCCACTTAGGGTTGGATTTTCGAGACGTACTATAGCTCAAAACCTTCCCCGAGACTTGGCGAACCCATTGGTGAAAACTAAACTTAAATCCACCGAGTACTTATCGAGTTATCCGCTCACAAACGGAAAAAAAGGGCTTTTTTATTACTATTATTTATTATTACTATTATTTTGACTGCAAAACGGAAAAAAATCGAAAAATCGAAAATTTGGTACCAGGAGTTCAGGAGGTGACGTGGTTTTTTTCGCGACGATTTACATTTTTCAATTTTTAACCCACTTAGGGTTGGATTTTCGAGACGTACTATAGCTCAAAACCTTCCCCGAGACTTGGCGAATCCATTGGTGAAAACATAACTTAAATCCACCGAGGACTTATCGAGATATGCGCTCACAAACGGAAAAAAAGGGCTTTTTTATGACTATTATTTATTATTACTATTATTTTGACTGCAAAACGGAAAAAAATCGAAAAATCGAAAATTTGGTACCAGGAGTTCAGGAGGTGACGTGGTTTTTTTCGCGACGATTTACATTTTTCAATTTTTAACCCACTTAGGGTTGGATTTTCGAGACGTACTATAGCTCAAAACCTTCCCCGAGACTTGGCGAACCCATTGGTGAAAACTAAACTTAAATCCACCGAGTACTTATCGAGTTATCCGCTCACAAACGGAAAAAAAGGGCTTTTTTATTACTATTATTTATTATTACTATTATTTTGACTGCAAAACGGAAAAAAATCGAAAAATCGAAAATTTGGTACCAGGAGTTCAGGAGGTGACGTGGTTTTTTTCGCGACGATTTACATTTTTCAATTTTTAACCCACTTAGGGTTGGATTTTCGAGACGTACTATAGCTCAAAACCTTCCCCGAGACTTGGCGAACCCATTGGTGTAAACTAAACTTACATCCACCGAGTACTTATCGAGTTATCCGCTCACAAACGGAAAAAAAGGGCTTTTTTATTACTATTATTTATTATTACTATTATTTTGACTGCAAAACGGAAAAAAATCGAAAAATCGAAAATTTGGTACCAGGAGTTCAGGAGGTGACGTGGTTTTTTTCGCGACGATTTACATTTTTCAATTTTTAACCCACTTAGGGTTGGATTTTCGAGACGTACTATAGCTCAAAACCTTCCCCGAGACTTGGCGAACCCATTGGTGAAAACTAAACTTAAATCCACCGAGTACTTATCGAGTTATCCGCTCACAAACGGAAAAAAAGGGCTTTTTTATTACTATTATTTATTATTACTATTATTTTGACTGCAAAACGGAAAAAAATCGAAAAATCGAAAATTTGGTACCAGGAGTTCAGGAGGTGACGTGGTTTTTTTCGCGACGATTTACATTTTTCCATTTTTAACCCACTTAGGGTTGGATTTTCGAGACGTACTATAGCTCAAAACCTTCCCCGAGACTTGGCGAATCCATTGGTGAAAACTAAACTTAAATCCACCGAGTACTTATCGAGTTATCCGCTCACAAACGGAAAAAAAGGGCTCTTTTATGACTATTATTTATTATTACTATTATTTTGACTGCAAAACGGAAAAAAATCGAAAAATCGAAAATTTGGTACCAGGAGTTCAGGAGGTGACGTGGTTTTTTTCGCGACGATTTACATTTTTCAATTTTTAACCCACTTAGGGTTGGATTTTCGAGACGTACTATAGCTCAAAACCTTCCCCGAGACTTGGCGAATCCATTGGTGAAAACATAACTTAAATCCACCGAGGACTTATCGAGATATGCGCTCACAAACGGAAAAAAAGGGCTTTTTTATGACTATTATTTATTATTACTATTATTTTGACTGCAAAACGGAAAAAAATCGAAAAATCGAAAATTTGGTACCAGGAGTTCAGGAGGTGACGTGGTTTTTTTCGCGACGATTTACATTTTTCAATTTTTAACCCACTTAGGGTTGGATTTTCGAGACGTACTATAGCTCAAAACCTTCCCCGAGACTTGGCGAACCCATTGGTGAAAACTAAACTTAAATCCACCGAGTACTTATCGAGTTATCCGCTCACAAACGGAAAAAAAGGGCTTTTTTATTACTATTATTTATTATTACTATTATTTTGACTGCAAAACGGAAAAAAATCGAAAAATCGAAAATTTGGTACCAGGAGTTCAGGAGGTGACGTGGTTTTTTTCGCGACGATTTACATTTTTTATAATTTTTAACCCACTTAGGGTTGGATTTTCGAGACGTACTATAGCTCAAAACCTTCCCCGAGACTTGGCGAACCCATTGGTGTAAACTAAACTTAAATCCACCGAGGACTTATCGAGATATGCGCTCACAAACGGAAAAAAAGGGCTTTTTTATGACTATTATTTATTATTACTATTATTTTGACTGCAAAACGGAAAAAAATCGAAAAATCGAAAATTTGGTACCAGGAGTTCAGGAGGTGACGTGGTTTTTTTCGCGACGATTTACATTTTTCAATTTTTAACCCACTTAGGGTTGGATTTTCGAGACGTACTATAGCTCAAAACCTTCCCCGAGACTTGGCGAATCCATTGGTGAAAACATAACTTAAATCCACCGAGGACTTATCGAGATATGCGCTCACAAACGGAAAAAAAGGGCTTTTTTATGACTATTATTTATTATTACTATTATTTTGACTGCAAAACGGAAAAAAATCGAAAAATCGAAAATTTGGTACCAGGAGTTCAGGAGGTGACGTGGTTTTTTTCGCGACGATTTACATTTTTCAATTTTTAACCCACTTAGGGTTGGATTTTCGAGACGTACTATAGCTCAAAACCTTCCCCGAGACTTGGCGAACCCATTGGTGAAAACTAAACTTAAATCCACCGAGTACTTATCGAGTTATCCGCTCACAAACGGAAAAAAAGGGCTTTTTTATTACTATTATTTATTATTACTATTATTTTGACTGCAAAACGGAAAAAAATCGAAAAATCGAAAATTTGGTACCAGGAGTTCAGGAGGTGACGTGGTTTTTTTCGCGACGATTTACATTTATAATTTTTAACCCACTTAGGGTTGGATTTTCGAGACGTACTATAGCTCAAAACCTTCCCCGAGACTTGGCGAACCCATTGGTGTAAACTAAACTTAAATCCACCGAGTACTTATCGAGTTATCCGCTCACAAACGGAAAAAAAGGGCTTTTTTATTACTATTATTTATTATTACTATTATTTTGACTGCAAAACGGAAAAAAATCGAAAAATCGAAAATTTGGTACCAGGAGTTCAGGAGGTGACGTGGTTTTTTTCGCGACGATTTACATTTTTCAATTTTTAACCCACTTAGGGTTGGATTTTCGAGACGTACTATAGCTCAAAACCTTCCCCGAGACTTGGCGAACCCATTGGTGAAAACTAAACTTAAATCCACCGAGTACTTATCGAGTTATCCGCTCACAAACGGAAAAAAAGGGCTTTTTTATTACTATTATTTATTATTACTATTATTTTGACTGCAAAACGGAAAAAAATCGAAAAATCGAAAATTTGGTACCAGGAGTTCAGGAGGTGACGTGGTTTTTTTCGCGACGATTTACATTTTTCAATTTTTAACCCACTTAGGGTTGGATTTTCGAGACGTACTATAGCTCAAAACCTTCCCCGAGACTTGGCGAACCCATTGGTGAAAACTAAACTTAAATCCACCGAGTACTTATCGAGTTATCCGCTCACAAACGGAAAAAAAGGGCTTTTTTATTACTATTATTTATTATTACTATTATTTTGACTGCAAAACGGAAAAAAATCGAAAAATCGAAAATTTGGTACCAGGAGTTCAGGAGGTGACGTGGTTTTTTTCGCGACGATTTACATTTTTCAATTTTTAACCCACTTAGGGTTGGATTTTCGAGACGTACTATAGCTCAAAACCTTCCCCGAGACTTGGCGAACCCATTGGTGAAAACTAAACTTAAATCCACCGAGTACTTATCGAGTTATCCGCTCACAAACGGAAAAAAAGGGCTTTTTTATTACTATTATTTATTATTACTATTATTTTGACTGCAAAACGGAAAAAAATCGAAAAATCGAAAATTTGGTACCAGGAGTTCAGGAGGTGACGTGGTTTTTTTCGCGACGATTTACATTTTTCAATTTTTAACCCACTTAGGGTTGGATTTTCGAGACGTACTATAGCTCAAAACCTTCCCCGAGACTTGGCGAATCCATTGGTGAAAACATAACTTAAATCCACCGAGGACTTATCGAGATATGCGCTCACAAACGGAAAAAAAGGGCTTTTTTATGACTATTATTTATTATTACTATTATTTTGACTGCAAAACGGAAAAAAATCGAAAAATCGAAAATTTGGTACCAGGAGTTCAGGAGGTGACGTGGTTTTTTTCGCGACGATTTACATTTTTCAATTTTTAACCCACTTAGGGTTGGATTTTCGAGACGTACTATAGCTCAAAACCTTCCCCGAGACTTGGCGAACCCATTGGTGAAAACTAAACTTAAATCCACCGAGTACTTATCGAGTTATCCGCTCACAAACGGAAAAAAAGGGCTTTTTTATTACTATTATTTATTATTACTATTATTTTGACTGCAAAACGGAAAAAAATCGAAAAATCGAAAATTTGGTACCAGGAGTTCAGGAGGTGACGTGGTTTTTTTCGCGACGATTTACATTTTTCAATTTTTAACCCACTTAGGGTTGGATTTTCGAGACGTACTATAGCTCAAAACCTTCCCCGAGACTTGGCGAACCCATTGGTGTAAACTAAACTTAAATCCACCGAGTACTTATCGAGTTATCCGCTCACAAACGGAAAAAAAGGGCTTTTTTATTACTATTATTTATTATTACTATTATTTTGACTGCAAAACTGAAAAAAATCGAAAAATCGAAAATTTGGTACCAGGAGTTCAGGAGGTGACGTGGTTTTTTTCGCGACGATTTACATTTTTCAATTTTTAACCCACTTAGGGTTGGATTTTCGAGACGTACTATAGCTGAAAACCTTCCCCGAGACTTGGCGAATCCATTGGTGAAAACTAAACTTAAATCCACCGAGTACTTATCGAGTTATCCGCTCACAAACGGAAAAAAAGGGCTTTTTTATTACTATTATTTATTATTACTATTATTTTGACTGCAAAACGGAAAAAAATCGAAAAATCGAAAATTTGGTACCAGGAGTTCAGGAGGTGACGTGGTTTTTTTCGCGACGATTTACATTTTTCCATTTTTAACCCACTTAGGGTTGGATTTTCGAGACGTACTATAGCTCAAAACCTTCCCCGAGACTTGGCGAACCCATTGGTGAAAACTAAACTTAAATCCACCGAGTACTTATCGAGTTATCCGCTCACAAACGGAAAAAAAGGGCTTTTTTATTACTATTATTTATTATTACTATTATTTTGACTGCAAAACGGAAAAAAATCGAAAAATCGAAAATTTGGTACCAGGAGTTCAGGAGGTGACGTGGTTTTTTTCGCGACGATTTACATATTTCAATTTTTAACCCACTTAGGGTTGGATTTTCGAGACGTACTATAGCTCAAAACCTTCCCCGAGACTTGGCGAATCCATTGGTGAAAACTAAACTTAAATCCACCGAGTACTTATCGAGTTATCCGCTCACAAACGGAAAAAAAGGGCTTTTTTATTACTATTATTTATTATTACTATTATTTTGACTGCAAAACGGAAAAAAATCGAAAAATCGAAAATTTGGTACCAGGAGTTCAGGAGGTGACGTGGTTTTTTTCGCGACGATTTACATTTTTCAATTTTTAACCCACTTAGGGTTGGATTTTCGAGACGTACTATAGCTCAAAACCTTCCCCGAGACTTGGCGAATCCATTGGTGAAAACATAACTTAAATCCACCGAGTACTTATCGAGTTATCCGCTCACAAACGGAAAAAAAGGGGTTTTTTATTACTATTATTTATTATTACTATTATTTTGACTGCAAAACGGAAAAAAATCGAAAAATCGAAAATTTGGTACCAGGAGTTCAGGAGGTGACGTGGTTTTTTTCGCGACGATTTACATTTTTCAATTTTTAACCCACTTAGGGTTGGATTTTCGAGACGTACTATAGCTCAAAACCTTCCCCGAGACTTGGCGAACCCATTGGTGTAAACTAAACTTAAATCCACCGAGTACTTATCGAGTTATCCGCTCACAAACGGAAAAAAAGGGCTTTTTTATTACTATTATTTATTATTACTATTATTTTGACTGCAAAACGGAAAAAAATCGAAAAATCGAAAATTTGGTACCAGGAGTTCAGGAGGTGACGTGGTTTTTTTCGCGACGATTTACATTTTTCAATTTTTAACCCACTTAGGGTTGGATTTTCGAGACGTACTATAGCTCAAAACCTTCCCCGAGACTTGGCGAACCCATTGGTGAAAACTAAACTTAAATCCACCGAGTACTTATCGAGTTATCCGCTCACAAACGGAAAAAAAGGGCTTTTTTATGACTATTATTTATTATTACTATTATTTTGACTGCAAAACGGAAAAAAATCGAAAAATCGAAAATTTGGTACCAGGAGTTCAGGAGGTGACGTGGTTTTTTTCGCGACGATTTACATTTTTCAATTTTTAACCCACTTAGGGTTGGATTTTCGAGACGTACTATAGCTCAAAACCTTCCCCGAGACTTGGCGAACCCATTGGTGAAAACTAAACTTAAATCCACCGAGTACTTATCGAGTTATCCGCTCACAAACGGAAAAAAAGGGCTTTTTTATTACTATTATTTATTATTACTATTATTTTGACTGCAAAACGGAAAAAAATCGAAAAATCGAAAATTTGGTACCAGGAGTTCAGGAGGTGACGTGGTTTTTTTCGCGACGATTTACATTTTTCAATTTTTAACCCACTTAGGGTTGGATTTTCGAGACGTACTATAGCTCAAAACCTTCCCCGAGACTTGGCGAACCCATTGGTGTAAACTAAACTTAAATCCACCGAGTACTTATCGAGTTATCCGCTCACAAACGGAAAAAAAGGGCTTTTTTATTACTATTATTTATTATTACTATTATTTTGACTGCAAAACGGAAAAAAATCGAAAAATCGAAAATTTGGTACCAGGAGTTCAGGAGGTGACGTGGTTTTTTTCGCGACGATTTACATTTTTCAATTTTTAACCCACTTAGGGTTGGATTTTCGAGACGTACTATAGCTCAAAACCTTCCCCGAGACTTGGCGAACCCATTGGTGAAAACTAAACTTAAATCCACCGAGTACTTATCGAGTTATCCGCTCACAAACGGAAAAAAAGGGCTTTTTTATTACTATTATTTATTATTACTATTATTTTGACTGCAAAACGGAAAAAAATCGAAAAATCGAAAATTTGGTACCAGGAGTTCAGGAGGTGACGTGGTTTTTTTCGCGACGATTTACATTTTTCAATTTTTAACCCACTTAGGGTTGGATTTTCGAGACGTACTATAGCTCAAAACCTTCCCCGAGACTTGGCGAATCCATTGGTGAAAACATAACTTAAATCCACCGAGGACTTATCGAGATATGCGCTCACAAACGGAAAAAAAGGGCTTTTTTATGACTATTATTTATTATTACTATTATTTTGACTGCAAAACGGAAAAAAATCGAAAAATCGAAAATTTGGTACCAGGAGTTCAGGAGGTGACGTGGTTTTTTTCGCGACGATTTACATTTTTCAATTTTTAACCCACTTAGGGTTGGATTTTCGAGACGTACTATAGCTCAAAACCTTCCCCGAGACTTGGCGAACCCATTGGTGAAAACTAAACTTAAATCCACCGAGTACTTATCGAGTTATCCGCTCACAAACGGAAAAAAAGGGCTTTTTTATTACTATTATTTATTATTACTATTATTTTGACTGCAAAACGGAAAAAAATCGAAAAATCGAAAATTTGGTACCAGGAGTTCAGGAGGTGACGTGGTTTTTTTCGCGACGATTTACATTTTTCAATTTTTAACCCACTTAGGGTTGGATTTTCGAGACGTACTATAGCTCAAAACCTTCCCCGAGACTTGGCGAACCCATTGGTGTAAACTAAACTTAAATCCACCGAGTACTTATCGAGTTATCCGCTCACAAACGGAAAAAAAGGGCTTTTTTATTACTATTATTTATTATTACTATTATTTTGACTGCAAAACTGAAAAAAATCGAAAAATCGAAAATTTGGTACCAGGAGTTCAGGAGGTGACGTGGTTTTTTTCGCGACGATTTACATTTTTCAATTTTTAACCCACTTAGGGTTGGATTTTCGAGACGTACTATAGCTGAAAACCTTCCCCGAGACTTGGCGAATCCATTGGTGAAAACTAAACTTAAATCCACCGAGTACTTATCGAGTTATCCGCTCACAAACGGAAAAAAAGGGCTTTTTTATTACTATTATTTATTATTACTATTATTTTGACTGCAAAACGGAAAAAAATCGAAAAATCGAAAATTTGGTACCAGGAGTTCAGGAGGTGACGTGGTTTTTTTCGCGACGATTTACATTTTTCCATTTTTAACCCACTTAGGGTTGGATTTTCGAGACGTACTATAGCTCAAAACCTTCCCCGAGACTTGGCGAACCCATTGGTGAAAACTAAACTTAAATCCACCGAGTACTTATCGAGTTATCCGCTCACAAACGGAAAAAAAGGGCTTTTTTATTACTATTATTTATTATTACTATTATTTTGACTGCAAAACGGAAAAAAATCGAAAAATCGAAAATTTGGTACCAGGAGTTCAGGAGGTGACGTGGTTTTTTTCGCGACGATTTACATATTTCAATTTTTAACCCACTTAGGGTTGGATTTTCGAGACGTACTATAGCTCAAAACCTTCCCCGAGACTTGGCGAATCCATTGGTGAAAACTAAACTTAAATCCACCGAGGACTTATCGAGATATGCGCTCACAAACGGAAAAAAAGGGCTTTTTTATGACTATTATTTATTATTACTATTATTTGACGGTAAAACGGGAAAATAGTCGTAAAATCGAAAATTTGGTACCAGGAGTTCAGGAGGTGTTGTCGTTTTTTCGCATTTTCAGAGAAGCCATACATGGTTGACATTCCCCAAAATTTCGATTTCAAAGAAGCCATAGAAATGCCCTTTGAGAATTCGAAAAATCCGATTTTTAATGAAACAAAAGAAAACATTCTCGAAATTTCGAAAAATCCGTTTTTTAACGAAGCTGTTGAAAGCAGTTGAAAATGTTCGCGAGTGTTTTCTACGACCTTCGTGGAAAAACCGAATTTTTCGAATTTCCGGTACTTTATAGAATAGCTAGAAAGTCCGCTTTCCGCGTGTCTCGCGTTTTTCACGGTCTACTACTGAGAAAAAACAAACGATTATGAATAATGTCGCGTGATACTCACGAAAATAGTCGCAGCTGGTCGCATAAAATCGCTTCGAGGTCTCTGCAATCGTCCGTAACAACGTCGTGACCGTTTCCTGCGTACAAATCAAAACAAAAGTCGAGAAAAACATTATTACGTCACGTCTAAACTACATAATAATATACTACTATATAGGTACTATACGACGATTATTTCACATTTTCTCGGTGTTTTCGGTCGTTTTATTTTCGTCTCCTGAAAAAGTCGTCCTGTTTTGCGCGAATCTTGGAAATCTTGGAATTTTTTATTTTTCGCGCGTATCCGGCGGCGCGCATTCGCGGAGAAAAAAACGGGCGAAATTTTAGTTTTCGACAACCCAAGTATAGCTAAAAAAAAATGTAAGTGCACACAGTTGCCTTTCCGCGTTTCGAAATTCCGGTCTGATGATTTTTCGCTCATTGTTCCGCTGTTTTACGTTTAAAAACGCGTTTTTTCTCGGAAAACAGATCTCGTTTCTCTCACCCAACGGCGGCGACGACGTTCGGTCCGTGTCGAGTCGTCTTCGCCGTCGCCGTCTCCGGGCTACGTCGCCGAACGCGCTGGCCAGCACGCCGTACTGGGCGACGATGACCCAGCCGAACGACAACACGACGATGTCGATGAGCAGTATGCAGTAAATGACGTAGACGGCCAGGACGATCTCGGCCGCGTAGAACGCCCCGTAGTACCGGTTGTACGCGCTCGTGTTCACCGGGAACGGCAGGTTGATGACGTTGGTCAGACGTCGGTGCCCGTCGTCGTCGCGGGCCAGCGCGTTGGTCGCGAACGGGAACACGATCCACTGGACGATGACGAGCCTGCAGGACGAAGGAATGTGCTTTTTCCTGCGGTCTGTTGTCGAAAATCCGTCTCGGACCGGTCTATTCGTACTGTCGCGGCGGCAGGGCAGAGAAATGTCACTCATTGAGTCGGTCGCCGAAACTCGCGATACGGCGCGGCGGCGCGAATATTTGAGAGGAGTTTTTTCATTTTTTTTTTTTCAACGTAATATTATATGTATTAGAAATGGCCTTGTGTTTCTACGACGGAAAGATGAAAAAGAAAATTTATTTGAAAAAGTCACTTGAAATAATACCTAAACTCGAGCGCGTTTTCAACGAGAGCAATCGTCGAAAAAAACTAATTTTAAAATTTGCTCGACACGTTAAATTTCGGTACAAAAAGAATATAATCGAATCGCGTACTTTTGCTCACACGTAAAAATAAATAAAAAAATTACATAAAATAATAACCAGCTTATTATTGAATTCGCATTAAAAGTGTGAAAAACGTGACATTTATTCGTTGTATTAGAAAACACGGTCGAAATTTACTACCTTTTAAGTGACTTGACAGCGGCTTTTTCGAAACGTCAAAAACTGTTTTCTTTATGATTTTCGAAATTCGTCCTAATTCGTCGCTAATATTTTACATAGAAAAAAACTACGACAAATTTTCGTAAATTTCGGTACAAAAAGAATAATCAAATCGAATCGCGTAAAAATTAATAAAAAAAATGATTACATAAAAATATAATAACGAGCTTATTGAATTCGCATTGAAAGTGTGAAAAACGTGACATTTATTTGTTGTATTAGAAAACACGGTCGAATTTTCTTTTTTAAACTACCTTTTAAGTGACTTGACCGCGGCTTTTTCGAAATGTCAAAAAATGTTTTCTTTATGATTTTCGAAATTCGTCCTAATTCGTCGCTAATATTTTATCTTGCAGTTCAAGACGGACTCGTGTAAAAATAAATAAAAAAATTACGTAAAATAATAACGAGCTTATAGAATTCGCATTGAAAGTGTGAAAAACGTGACATTTATTCGTTGTATTAGAAAACACGGTCGAAATTTACTACCTTTTAAGTGACTTGACCGCGGCTTTTTCGAAATTCGTCCTAATTCGTCGCTAATATTTTATCTTGCAGTTCAAGACGGACTCGTGTAAAAATAAATAAAAAAATTACTTAAAATAATAATCAGCTTATTATTGAATTCGCATTAAAAGTGTGAAAAACGTGACATTTATTCGTTGTATTAGAAAACACGGTCGAAATTTACAACCATACTAGTGACTTGACCGCGGCTTTTTCGAAATTCGTCCTAATTCGTCGCTAATATTTTATCTTGCAGTTCAAGACGGACTCGTGTAAAAATAAATAAAAAAATTACGTAAAATAATAACGAGCTTATAGAATTCGCATTGAAAGTGTGAAAAACGTGACATTTATTCGTTGTATTAGAAAAAACACGGTCGAAATTCACAACCATTCAAGTGACTTGACCGCGGCTTTTCCGAAATTCGTCCAAATTCGTCGCTAATATTTTACATAGAAAAAAAAAAAACTCTGATCACTATACTAGTGCTGGCGACCGACTTTGCCAATCGACGACACACTTGTGAAGAGGGAGGATTAAGGAATAAGAAAAATAAAATTTTTAACGCATTATTTCGACACCGCAGACAGACCAACAGGACAACGGAATTTCGACAAGGGACACAGCACCCCTGCGCGTTTACCTGCTGAACAGGTAGTACATGTCGGTGAGCCGGACGCTGCGGTCCCGGTGCTCGCGGAGCATGGTGCCGGCGCGCGCGCGACACCGGTCGCTGAGCAGGAACCGCGAGCGCGACACGTCGAACAGCCGGCACACGACGTGGGCGTTGCGCAGCAGCACGCCGACCTTCCACAACGACAGGCAGTTGTGTATGTTGCCGTAGGCCACCAGGAACAGGTCCACCATGTCGGGCACGTAGTCGGTCTCGACCAGCAGCCCGAGGTTGCCGAACGCGATCAGCAGCTGCACGGCGCCGACGAACGCCATCAGCGACAGCCGGTAGACGTTCCAGCCGCCGGCGTTCGGCACGAACATCTGATAGAACCAGCACCGCTTGAACAGTTCCACGTTGATGGCGAACTCGTGCACGTCGTCGGCGTCCATCTCCAGCGATATAAACAACAACAACAAAAGCGATTAAAATTAAAAAAAAAATACGATAATAATACGATTTTGCATCCCTTTCAGACCTGACTGGTTATTTATTTTTTTTTAAGGAAAAAATTTTTGCAATCACTGCACATATTTTATAAGTAACTAGGTTTTTATCAGTTTTTTTCGTTTTCACCCGTTTCACCCCTTTTTAACCCCCTTAGGGGTTGGAATTTTGAAAATCGGGCGACGCGAGACGACACTCGGAAAGGTGTCCAGGAACAACTCTGTGAAAAAAAAAATTGGAAAAAAATTAAACAGCGGTCGTCACAAAACGGGAACATAAAAAAAGGCCTGTAAAATGTATTCAAAATGTACACTTAGTTTTATATTATACTAGCTGAATAACCCGGCTTCGCCCGTGTGCAGTGTAACTTTTTATTTTATCAGTTTTTTTCATTTTTACCCCTTTTACCCCTTTTAACTCCGGTAGGTGTCGAATTTAGGAAAATCCTTTCCCATGGGGTCTCCACTATATAAAACGAAACTGCTGACCAAATTTCATACTCAAAGCTCAAAGTCTAGCGAAATTAACAATCTACACGCCTAACTTTAAATTATCAATAACATTTTGGTAACTAATATATTTTTCCAAAAAAAAAAAGGTAAGGAGCCAATTCAAAGACACTTGTCAAGGGTAAAATATCGATGTCTACCTGTGTTTGGGAGCCGATTCAATTGCGCCGGACGATTTGTACTTTTTAAACTATTGTTTGTTGGTCGGATCGAAATCTCGAAGAGCTGTAAAAAAAAAAAAACCGACCAAATTATTATTACATCAATTTATTTAGATATTTTAGAAATATAATATACGAGTACACGATAATATCTTTTTACGAATTTTTAAAATAAATACGTTATATATACAAATACGCAGGAAGAAAAATAATAAAATGTCAAAAATTGTAAAATTAAAATTGTCGAATCATAATGACAAAAAAAAGCCTTTGCACTTTGCCAATTGGCCGGGGCAAATTGATGGGAAAAACCACCGTCGTTGCGCGCGCGCGAAAATTCGTAATAAATTTCGAAACAAAAGTTTTCGTTCTCCGCTCACCTCGGAAACGGCGACGACTCCGGCGTTGTTCTACGAGGGACGTGTTTATTCACTCGCCTGAGATCCGGCGTACATCGTCTACCGAAGGCTGGAACAGACTACTAATATTCGTATCGCGTGCACGACGTCACCATAATAATATCCGGAATCCAACGGTTTTTAAATAATCGTTTTTCTATATTTCGTTGTATTCACCGCGGACTAATGCGAAATCGATGGTCGAAATTACACGCACACACTTAAACTATTATTGATGTGTCGCGTTATTTATTTATTTTACGATACAACAATGCCGTTTATCTTTAAAGTGTATTATTCACAAGAGTAAATTGCTCGTTCGTTCGTTACCAAAACGGCTGCAAAAATAAATAATAAAATAAATTAAAAAACGAAACGAAAAGTATTAGAGGTACACACTTACGTATACATATACATATTATGAAGTCGACTTTTTGAAATTTCACTACTCTTCGAGTGGAAACGTTTGTTGTTCGACGACCAGGAGGTATGTGTATTTGGAAACTCGGTCGGCGTGTAAAATAAAAATCGACAAACGAAAACGTATATTTATAAAAAAAGGTTTTCGCGACGATAATTGTACGTTTCGAACGAGGTAAAAACAAAAACACACGACAAAAGTCTGTATACACACGGACGATTGAAAAGAAGGATAGGAAGGACCTTTTCGGCGTTTCTAAGAAATTCGAACGCGATGAAATATTTCGAGTAATTAAGCGACGCGAAAACGAATCTAGCGTGATTTGTTACGATATACTCGTATTATGTTATTCAAGCCGTTCTCGTATAATTAGCGTTTCGAAATTGTGAACTCTAATTGAGGTAGTAACTAGTAAGTATAGGTGCGTCGAGTCGTGACAAAAAATAGAGTTGTAAAAAAATGCGCTCTGCGATCAAAGGGGCAGACAGACACGTGCAGTGGCGTTTCGTCCTTTTCGTCCTCGGGCGGAAAACCTTTTCCAAATTATCATCTCTTTTGCAGACGCGTCGTCGTCGTCGGCGTAGGTTTGTGTTTTCGCGTGCAGAAAGTCTACTACTACTACTACTACTACATCGTGTGTACATAATATTATATAGATTATTTTATGACGTTTGATTTCTCCTGCTCATCGTTTTCACCATGACGGATAAGATGTTGTAGCACGTCATCATGACCTGAAAGCGCGCGGTCGGAATTATTTAGCGCGTGTTAATAATTGTTATATTGTCGATTCCGTTACGTTTGCGAAAAACTGCAAGTTGATGACTTTTTTCGGCGACACTTTCAACACTCTCCGACCGGCCTGGCTCACGCGCGTCGCCAACAACAACGCCCTTTTGAATTTCCAATCCGTCTTCGGCCAGTCGCAAGAATACAATCCGTACTCGGTCGACTGCATCTGCAACACGGTATCAATCACACGAGAAACGTATTATACAGTCGAGTAGTTATTATAACAGTTAACGAGCAAATCAAACTATATTTTGTATTTATCGTGCGTTTGTTTATAATAATCACGCGCGCTCACTTCGAGATTCAACGTGTCGAATAAATAGCAGTGGATGAACAGCTGCAGGTAGAGATAAAAAGCCGTTGATCCGACCTTGAACACGCTGAGGATTGAAAACAACTCGGGCGACATATAAATCTGTCGACGAAAATAAAAAGTTGTGAAATATTCGATTTTTAATATTATTATCATGTTTTTTTTGGTAAATTTAATTATATAATTACATTGTTGATTATTAGTAAGAAAACTATGATCTTTATAACATAATATACCTGAGTACCGGTTTCCTTTTACTGTTTCTTTTTAATATTTATTATTATGTTTACTACCTATTCCTTATTTATTTTACATTTTTACATCGAATAATAGGCACAGCAAAAAAATACAACATATTATTTGTTTCGTACGGTATTTGAATTAAAATGATGTGTAGATCGAATAACAAAATATATTTATACATTAGCAAAAATGTGTCGGGTGCAAGTCGAACAGTACAGTTAGTGATGGACAAAATACATCGATTTTTTAAAAACATCGATTATTTTGTCCGATATATCGAAACCTTACATCGATGTTTATATTGCGATGTATTGAAAAAAAAATCGATTTTTTACTCCGAAGTTCGATGTTTAAATAACGTATTTATATGGAAAAATTTGTTGTTTTTATACATTTATGAGCAAAAAGTTATGATTTTAATATTATATTATCTCTTTAAAAAAATGTTTTTTTTCTGACTACACATCCTAAGTAGAATTTTTATATTAATACTGCGTGAAAACGCGATATCGAGAGAAAGAGAGAGACCGAGAGGGGACGAGATAGACTCGACGCGCAGTGCGGCGCCGATATAATGCCGGAATAGCTCCGACTATTATACCATGGAGACACACCGCACGTGGAGCCGGGGGGGAGACTACCTTTCCGTGTCGCGCAAGTCAGCCTTGGGTAGGTCTTGCTACGACTACGGAAAGGTAGCGAATGGTAAAATTTCAAGTGCCGGGTGGCCTTATATACCCATCACGCGGTGGCGGCGAGCCACCGCATGATAAAAAATGCCGAAATTAGGAAATTTGGAATAACCGTACACGTATGATATCGGCGTAATACAATTAATGAGATCTAACGGGACCGTGGCGCGTGAAACAATGGATTTAATCTCTAATCTCAAACGGCGTATACAGCTTTAAAACCGCGCGTGATATAATTTTAATTAGGTCTAAAACAGCTTTTAATCATCTGAGGAAATACAATTTTCTGGTCGGAAAGTATATTTATTTTCCGCGCAAACAATAATAAACTAATTTTACCATGCACTATTTCACACACAAATAAATTGACTAAAAATAATCGGAAATATTTTAAATCAAATACATATTTCGAGACCCCCCCCCCCCCAGTCATATAGCCACGGCCCCCGGGGTTGAGAAGCGCTGACCTAAGGGGTCGGTCGCGACGAGGGTTAGCTAACGAGGGGCCGCCCCGATTTATATATTTTTTATTTTGATATTTAACTGGCGCGACGTGGACGCGCGGTCTCGTTGTTCTTACCCTGATGTTCATATAATGCCAGAATAGTTCCGACTATTATAACATGGAGACACACCGCACGTGGAGCCGGGGGGGAGACTACCTTTCCGTGTCGCGCAAGTCAGCCTTGGGTAGGTCTTGCTACGACTACGGAAAGGTAGTGAATGGTAAAATTTCAAGTGCCGGGTGGCCTTATATACCCATCACGCGGCGGCGGGCGGCGGCGGCGGTATGATAAAAAATGCCGAAATTAGGAAATTTGGAATAACCATACACGTATGACATCGGCGTAATATAATTTTAATTAGGTCTAACAGCTTTTAATAATCGCTCGCGCGAAAACAAATTTGGAAATACAAATTTTGGATCGGAAAGTATATTTATTTTCGGCGCAAACATTATTATTTATTATAATACATTGAAACTGAGAACAAATTGTGTGTCAATGACTATATAATGAGGTATTTAATTTATTTAGATTGATTATTTAATATTTTACAAGACGAAACTACGAAAATAATGATAATTGAAATATTTCACGGAAATATTTCATTTTTTTAAATTTCATGAAATTTTCAAACACTACTCGTCGTACGTAATGATGAAAAGTCGAATTTTTTTGTTTTAACTATCGATTTTTAATAATCTGCGGGCTCGTTATTTTGCCGTCGACAACGACGACCGAACAAACATCGAGTTTTTGGTTTTTTATTTTAAAATTTTAACAATCCAAATCGAGTTAATATTAATTATATACGTATAACAAAACGAGTAGTATGTGCGTAAAAAGAGATCGAAAATCGTTTCGGAAATTTCATTTCCTGTTGTCGTTTTTCATTTAATCAAAACGTCGTTTACGTTTTGAGATTTCAATCGTTTTAAAAAAAGTATACGGGCGAGATTGAAAAAAAAAAAAGGACGATTTGACTCGAGTCGATTAATATCATAACATAAATGCAGGTTTTTACTATAAAAGTTCTCGACCTCGGAAGAGTTTGAGGAAAAAAAAAAAAATCAACCGAAAACCTTTTTTAAAAAATAAAAATTTACCAAAATCAACGCGTACGTGAGGATTATGATCAGGCACGAAACGACGGCGACGTACATCAGGATGATTGGCGTCACGATGGTACAATACGATTTCAATTTGCTGAAAGAAAAAAAAAACAAAAATAAAATACGGGCCGATAGACACTAGTCCGTCAAACACGCGGCCCGCGGCTCATTTTTTGTGGCCCGCGGCTATCAATATTAATGTGTAAAAAAGAAAACATTAATGTCGTGTAACGTAAACTATTTTAGATTCTTAGAGAATGGTTTATTTGGTATACATTATCATACTGAGGTCTTATCTTCTGATAAACTATAATCGAATAAGGTCTGGATTAATGATGGTTTAGTTTTTTAATTCAGTTGTAATTTCGCTGTATTCGTAAACATAAAGAATAAAATTGAAAAACGTATACAAAAAATATTTATTTTTTCGCTAAATTTTTATGTGCGGCCCAAATAGTAAACTTTTCAATATATTTGGCCCACCTGATACTTTGCGCGGAATACCGAACGGACTAGGCCGTCGGCCGTTTCATACTGAACGGAACGTTGAAAAAAATGACAATTACCTAATTTAAACGCGAGTTGAAAATATATTTCGCGGAATGGAACGACGACGGAACGGTGTAAGAATCACTGATCGGTGTGAATCACATAATATTATATTATATCGGAATATGTAAAGATTCAATCGCTTTTCATAAAAAGGGCACGCGGTTACTACGTTTATTTTTGTAAACATTTTTTCGGCGACTTTATAAACTCGTATAAACTCGAATTAAACAATAACACGTGTTCACGTGATGCACTCGAAAAAAATTATCTACACAGTTATGATATTATTTTAAAAGTTATCCACGCGTGTCCTTTTGAAACGAAGAGCGATTAAAAGAATAAAAACGCAAAATCGTGCTTCTCGCGCGTTTCAAATGCTCGCGAAAAGGTTAGGTCACAACAACAAAAGTTATTCAAACCCCCAGAAAAGCCAAATGAAAATCGTACTTACGAACAAAGTCGCTGTTGATCGTACAAAACAGATTTCAATTCTTCCATGTGGTCTGAAAATATAAATAAATAAATAAATAAATAAATTCTATCGTTAATATAAAACAACAACATCGTGTGATTATGTTTAGGGCCGGGAATGTCATGTCCTATAAAACCCTAAAAAACGCTTTAATGCCCTAAAAATCCTAAACAATGCGTGTAAATTGTTTTAATTTCTAATAAATTGAGTATAAATTTTATATAATATTCGATAAAAAATCGATTAGATCGAAATAAAAGTGATGAAAATTATTTTTCTACATGCCAAACTTCAGGATTTCTTGAAGGACTTCTTGCTATACAAAATCAAAATATATAAATTTACATAAAACTCGCGTTAGGGCCGAGTGAAATAAAATTTCAAGTTTGAATTTTGGACTCGAAAAATGAGAAAAAATTGTCAGAAAATGCCCTGATTGCGTTTGAAGGAAAATACGCGTGCAAATAGAATCGTGCAGTACCGTCGTCGGCGGACTGCTGCTCGTCCTTTGCCGCCGCCGCCGCGACGTCCCGCAAAGCCCGGGCCAGCACCCGGTGCTGGGCGACGATGACCCAGCCGAACGAGAACAGGATCAGGTCGACCATGAGCAGGCAGTAGACCAGGTAGACGGCCAGCACGGCCTCGATGGCGAAGAACACGGCGTAGTAGCGGTTGTAGGCGCGCGCGTTCACCGGAAACGGCATGTTGATGATGTTGGGCGTGCGAGGCGGCGGCGGCAGCGATGCGTCGTCCACGTCCCCGCCGTCCCGTGCGGCCGCGTCCCCGGGGAACACGTTGACCTGCAACAGTGTCGGGAAAATTGTTATCTCGTTGACGATTACAGTAAATAATAAATTATAATCACTACTAAAATATTAGGTAATAATGTAACCAGAAAGAAAAAAAAAAAACAAAAATCGAACCATCACGAAACAATAATATTACTACTGCGATTAACGATTGAAAAATGTATTGATTTGTAATCACGATTAAAATCTTGGTTATTAAAATTTCTCGATTTTAATTTACGTCCAATTTATAAATAATAATTTATTCTTCGTAAATTTTAATATAAACTAACGAATTAATTTAACGGCAATGTGACGGCTGGACTGTTGACAATAATTAATTATAGTCTCATTTTTTCAGTCGTCTACGTCGAGTTAGTACATACGTAATATCGTCGTTCTCCGATAAAGCGATAATTTACAATTAATATTGACAATTATTACGAATTATATTTCATCGATTATATCGATAAATCGTTTTTCGATATCGATATAAATGAACCGATATCGATGGCTGAAAATCTATCGTCGTGCATCACTAATAATTATTAGGGCTCGGATTTCGTAGCAAATGCTTCTTTTGAAAGGTGTGTGTGGTAGAAAGATAATTCTCATAGATAAATACGTTTTGAATCGTTCCGATTTCAATGAAGTAAACTTTTTTTTGCTTTTTTCTGCTTTTTTCCACAAAACTTGCTTTTTATTGCTTTTTCCCCTCTTTGGTTATTTTTTCTTAATTTTTACATATTTTTCTTGAAAATTTAACTTATTTTTATGTATATATTATACTTGGACTATAAATCATTATTACCAGAAATTTTAAAACCAGTAATAAACGAATAAAAAATGATAAAATAACTATCGTTATTGTGCCGAAACTGTAATGAATAATCATAACAGTATGATTTAAATGATTTAGTTTATATGAAATATGCATCGGTTGATGTGGAAAGGTCTTTTTCTACGTATAAATATAATTTATTAGCAGCACCCAATAGAATGAGTTTTAATGAAAGTATCTTGACCAAATATGACGTGGTCGTAAATTCCTTTTTTAGTATTTAATTTTATGTGTAATTTGAAATTTGTTTTTTTTTTAGAATTAAATTTAATAAATGCTTTTTTTTGCTTTTTTCGGCTACTTAAAATGCGTTTTTAAGGATTTATTTTGCTACAAAATCCGAGTCCTACTAATAATGAATGACATAATGATCAATTATGTTGTAAAGACGGTTTTTACGATAATAATAATCGACGACATGGCGGATGGTAAAAAAAAAAAAAAAAAACCACTGACCTGCAGGTACGCGAACACGATCCACTGGACGAACACGGCGACGCAGAACGCGCAGTACGCGTCGGTGAGCGCTAGCGACGCGGTCCTGTGCCGGAGCATGGCGTCCCGGTGCCGGCGGCAGCGGTCGCTGCGCAGGAAACGCACGCGCGCCACGTCCAGCAGGCCCCAGACGGCGCGCGCGTTGCGCAGCAGCACGGACACCTTGAACAGGGACAGGCAGTTGTGCACGTTGCCGTACAGGATCAGGTAGCCGTCGGCCTCGGTCAGCGCGTAGTCCGTGGGCACCAGCAGCCCGGCGTCGCCGAACGCGATCAGCAGCTGCACCGCGACGACGACCGCGACGAACCACAGCGTGTGCGCGTTCCACGCGCCGCCCAGCGCCCTGGGCCCGCCGTCCGGGTCGAGTATCTGATGGAAACGGCAGCGTTTCAGCAGCGCCACGTTGATGGCGAACTCGTCGGGACGGTCGGCTGTGGCTGTGGCTGTGGCGGTCGACATCGTCAACACTGTTAACTGTACCAGCCGACGGGACAAAAAAAAAAAAAAAACGACGAAATCAAACGATTATTATTATATATCGTCGCCCTCATGCCAAAAGTGACCATGTGCAAAAAGTGACCAAGTGAAAAATATGTTTAACCCTACACTGCATGACATCTTTTTTTGTACCAAAAAAAATATATGTTTTAAAATTCCATTCA
Source organism: Drepanosiphum platanoidis (assembly GCA_948098885.1). Lineage (NCBI taxonomy): Eukaryota > Metazoa > Arthropoda > Insecta > Hemiptera > Aphididae > Drepanosiphum > Drepanosiphum platanoidis. Next base: position 1,436,359 of record OX402541.1, on the reverse strand, counting down.
ATAATTATAGGAAAAATAGTTAAAAAAAAAAAAATTGTATCCTCTCTCTGTAACTAAGGATTTAAGTATGTAATGCATATATGCACTTGTATGCAGTTACGATACCTAATCGAAACACAATTGACTACATTTTTTTTAGAAATAGGTACCTGCAGTAAGCGTGAAAATAACACAATGACAAATTGACAATATAATAATATAATAATAATACTTTATTTTGTTATTTTGTAACTTAACATAATAATGGAACTTAAATTTTTACTTTTAATGAATTTTATTTTATTTTTTTATAAGGAACTAATTACAATTACGTTTTTGAGAGGGTAATTGGCTTTGAAGGGTCCTTTTGTGTGCTTTAGAGTTGGGTTTGCTCAACTATTATTAACAATAGACAGTCGTCAAAAAAATAAATAAATCTTTAGGTGTTTCTAATTTCTTTAGTTCATTTGGCATTGGTAATTCAGTGTGAAATTTTATAACCGATTCGTTTTGGGCAAAATTATGGGAGAACCATCTGCATACTCGTCTTCACTGTCTATTGGTATATTTAAAAATGATTCTATAATTTAAAACTGCGCAAAAATAATAACAAGTAACAGTTTTCCGTTGTGAGAAACAAATTTCTACAACTATATAGTCGGTGTATTACTGCATGGTAGTGCATATATGCACGTCTAATATAAACGGCCATAATATATTTATCGTGTGATATTAATCGTTCATTTATGATTTTCCTATTAAATTAAATGTCATAAAAGCTAAAAATAATTTTTTTGAATTCACCAATGCTATTTTTGTCCATGTAAAATCCAGTTCAAAATACGAGGAATAGAGCATGGTTCAACTCGAAAAAAAATTTAATTTAAAAATTAAAATTAATTATGTGCTGCCATCTTCCCCTAACATTTTATGAAAAACCTGTTGTCAACTGGTTTAAGCAAATGACCACTAGGTTTTCGTTAATTTTAACTGATGATATCTTGCAAACAGAACTATTTAAAGTACATAATGCATATATGCACTTGTATGCAGTGTAGGGTTAAGATGTCTTATTTTGGTCCTATGAAAATACGTAAAAAGTTTCCAAGTGATATCTTTATTAGTTTAGGAACCACCGAATACTTAATTTTGACCAACCAACATTTCAATATAATTCTTACGTTTAAAAATTGACCAAGTCACTTGGTCATTTCTTAATAAGGTCATTATTATATTTCATAGTTTAAAAATAATAAAAAAAATAATAATTTATGATGTTTTCAAATAAAATGAACAAGTTTGTTGTTTGAATAATGTTTTTGTATAAAAATGATTGTAATATTAATGCATTACCCATATAAAACATAATACAAAAATAACGACCAAGTGAATTATACTTATGACTTGGTCACTTTTTAAATGACCAAGAAAAACCGTTTTCACTTGGTCACTTTTTACCATAAAATTTATTTAGTAATTCATAATTTAGTAATCATAGTAATAAATATTGAGTAAAACTAGTATACTGTAGTGTAAAGTATACTATTGCGGTTTCATTGGTACCAAGTTTATAAACATCAGTTAAATTCTCGATTTTTAAAGAAGTGCTCAACTTTTAAACTGACATTACTCAAAACTTTAAAAAACCAGTTGGTCACTTTTGGCACGAGGGCGACGATATATAAAAAAAAAATTAATTTTATCAACATAACTATAATGGTCAATACTCATTAAAGAATAACAAAATATTATTGAAAATATATTTAAACGATAATAAAATAATTAAACAAAGGTCTTGGCCTCGAGTATTGTTTGTAAGGCTAAACTCGCACGGGCCACTTTAGAACCACGCGACGACCGTCAAACGGTGGTCGCTCGTGGTCGATATATTATTAAAAAACGTATAAAACAATATGAAAAGTGCAATTATGGCCACTTTCTGCCGTCGGTCGCATCGTGTCGCATGAATCGTCCACGAAATTATGGTCGTCGATGGTTGAGCATGTAACACACGTGATGCGACACGTCAACCACTTTCCGACCACTTGCCACCAGCACTAAAATTTATCATTATTATAATAGTGCTTCCTCTTCAAAGTCCGTTTTTACACTAAGCAAAACATAGAAGATAAACAGATAGAAATAAAGAGCGTACGCCGTATATGTACGTATGTGTGGTTGTGGTGTGGTTATATTGACGTCGTCGTCGGTTCGGACTTCTAACGACCACGAAAAACTTGTTCAAAATTGGTCGATTTCATCGACAGTACAACCAAGCTATAATCTCACTTAGGCCTATATAAGTGAGAAAACGTCACGACCGATTTCGATTTAAAAACCATCGTCGGGCGTGTGCGAAGAGCGCACTCGAAACTTTAATCGAAACCGGTCGCGACTTTTTTGCGCTCTTACAAAAATAATACTCGAGGCCTTTATTTTATTTTTTTATTCTTTAAATACGTATATATTTTAATAGTTTGTATTAAAATAATTTTATATAATTAATGATATTTTGTTTGTAATCATTTGTCATTAACATGGGGCTAAGATTTGAATGACTATAATGATATAGATTGTAAAATTGTGAAAAAAACATTTTAAACATTAAATTCGATTTGAATTTGAATTTTATCTGCCGATTTTTATGTGGTTTTTAACGAGACAAACAATGGGCATTTTATACAAACCACGTTTTTAAAGATTAATCGAGACGTTATTTTTGTTGCAAATTTTTCGATCGTTATATTATGTTAATTGATATTAAAATGGCAAAAAAATACCACTCGGATTTCATGAAAGTGTAAAAAGCGCCCTTAAAATGCTTAAAAACGACGTGAAAACCAAAAAATTTGCGAAATAAAAACCACATAATGTATGAACACGGTTTTTTGAACTTTTTTTATCAACTAGAAACCCGAAAAAACATGGCTATTACCGACTAAAGTCGAAAAAAAAAGGAAAAAAAGTATTATTTAAATAAAAAAAATAAAAAATAAATTATTCACTTGCCCCGGAGCAGCGAACGTGTTGTAGCTTCGCTTCGACTCGACTCGACTTGTCGGGCGGACGACGACGACTGTACGCGACAACGACAATACGTTTCATAATATTTCGAGTGGGTTTTCCAGTGCTAATGAATTATTTCTCGTCTCGCATGTTAACAATGTTTTTAAATGATTGATTCGAAGTGGTTTCTCGTCCGATATCTGTCGAATGCATAAATAATAATAATAATTAGAGCATTACGTCTGCTCGCGACGTTATTGCGCAGTGGATACTCGGTTTTCACCGTAATTTCCTTAATTATATAATCGACCGCTCGCGCTGTTTCCGATAAATCAATTATTAATTTTTAACGAAACGCGCGACGACGAGGTAGAATTTTTATAATAATATAACGGCGGGCACTCACTTCAAATCCGTTTCGGCTGAATTCGCCCCGTCGTCTGAACAAACAAAAGTCCTTGAAAACCGCGCGACGACGAATCCGAGCGTCGACAGGTCGATTGATATTGTTTGGAAACCCTCCTCAAAGTGGAAAACAGGATTAATTAATTTTATGCGACGACGACGGAGGAAAAAAACAAACTCACACGTCTCGGCCTTTTCGCCGTCTCTTCCACTGCGGTCGGAACACTTTGAAGGACGTTTTTAGTCGAGTCGACGGCAAGACACACGTCGTTTAATAATAATTATTGTGTTTTCACAAAAAACACGTATGGGACGCGGCGCGGCGCTCGGAATATGCAATATTGATACGCGCGCGCGCGCGCATAATTATTACATCATTAGTACCGTCAGGACTCGCGCGTGAGGATCCTTGTGAGGAGGTTTTTGTTTTCGACGATCGAGAAAAAATTCCCACAAAATCGACAAGAACTACGTATAATTTAATATAAAATTTCTACGTGAAAACAACAATTATTATATTATAATAATTACTATGACAAAAGGATAACGATAATTATCATCATTAATCATCAGGACGTAAGACTCACGCGTAGATCCTCGTCGGTCGAGTTTCGAATGGTGACGAGCAGAACGTTTTGAGGGTTTTTTGTTGTTGTTGGAGTTTCGACGATCGAGAAAAAATTCCGACTAAAAATCGACAAGAACTATAATTGAGGCGTTGACATGGAAAAGTTACCAAGTCAAAAAAAAAATCAATAACTAACTCAAATTTCTTTAATTATTAGTAATTACGTTGAACACAAGATTTTTTGGACGAAAAATACCATGCATTCCATCGAGATGTTTGTAAATAAATAATAATAAATAAAGAATATTAATACACATAATATAATTTATAAATATCAATTATTATATTTTCGTTTTTAATTAAAATTAAGTTGTAAGTATTCAAGTGAGAAATTTGTGTTGAAAAAAGTTTTTTTTCGAATAAAAGGTTTACAATAATATGCTAAAATCAGTTTTTTCCTTCTCCTGTAAAATTTGGTTTTTATGACTCGGTACCTTTTCCATGTCAACGCCTCAACTTAATATAATATTATAATTTCTACGTGAAAACAACAATTATTATTACACGACAATTATTATTATTATAATAATTCGACATTCGCTTACTCGATATTATTATTTTAACTATTATTTAATATTGATATAACGTTTTTGGAATTACAAAAACGGCGGCGGTCTACGAACAAAGTGCTATTATTTTTATACTGAAACGATCTACTCCGACGTTTGTTGGCCGTCCCTGTTCATCGATTTCGCCACGACCGAGACGATGTTGTAGCACGTCGAGATCACCTGAAAGCGCGCAAACAAATGGAATAATTTAAAACGATCACGAGAGAAACACACGATCGTTTTTGAAACGACGTGACGGGGGCGTTACGTTGGCGAAAAACTGCAAGTTGATGATTTTCTTTTGCGTCGCCTTCAACACGAACCGTTCCGCGTTGTTGATCTGCATCGTCAACAACAACGACTTTTTGAATTTCAAATCCGCGCGCGTCCAATCGCAAGAGTACACCGCCGAGTTGACGGCTTCTCTCTGCGGCACACACACACACGAGTGTTGTAATAATTTTTTGGAGAACTTTGGAGAAACGTCTCATTTTTTAGACAGTTTTAAATATTAAAATATTCAAGTATTAAATATATGGAAAATTCTCCGGTCACCTGAGGCAGTGCTCCTCAACCTTTTTTTTATTATAGGGCTCCCCTAAATTTAATGTAAAATTGTCAATCAGAATCATTAATTATTTTTTCTTAATAATTATACGGTATTTGAATTAAAATGATGTAGATCAAATAACAAAATATATTTATACAATAGCAAAAATGTTCGGGTGCAAGTCGAACAGTACAATTAGAGATGGGCAAAATACATCGATTTTTTAAAAACATGGATTTTTTTGTTCGATTTATCGAAACCTTACATCGATGTTTATATTGCGATGTATTGAAAAAAAAATCGATTTTTTACTCCGAAGTTCAATGTTTAAATAACGTATTTATATGGAAAAATTTGTTGTTTCAATACATTTATGAGCAAAAAGTTATGGTTTTAATATTATATTATCTCTTTAAAAAAAGTTTTTTTTCTGACTACACATCTTCACTCCTAAATAATTGTAGTAGGCAATTCAAATAGATACAACTTTTCTTAAAACTTATTAAAGTAACCATCGATGTTTTTGTCGAAAACATCGATCCCTTACATCGATGTGTCAAATGTAGATACATCGATACATCGGAACATCGATGTTTCAAACTTTTTGCCCATCCCAAAGTACGATTTTTATATTAATACTGCGTGAAAACGCGATATCGAGAGAAAGAGAGAGACCGAGAGGGGACGAGATAGACTCGACGCGCAGTGTGTCGCCGATATAATGCCAGAATAGCTCCGACTATTATACCATGGAGACACACCGCACGTGGAGCCGCGGGGGAGACTACCTTTCCGTGTCGCGCAAGTCAGCCTTGGGTAGGTCTTGCTACGACTACGGAAAGGTAGTGAATGGTAAAATTTCAAGTGCCGGGTGGCCTTATATACCCATCACGCGGCGGCGGCGGCGGCGGCGGCGGCGGTATGATAAAAAATGCCGAAATTAGGAAATTAGGAATGACCATACACGTATGATATCGGCGTAATACAATTAATGAGATCTAACGGGACCGTGGCGCGTGAAACAATGGATTAACTCTAATAAAAGTATATTTGTCATTAACATGTGGCAAAGATTTGAATGACTATATAATGATATACATTGTAAAATTCTGAGAAAAACATTTTAAACATTATACGAAAAATTCGATTTGAATTTGAATATTATCTGCCGATTGTTATGTGGTTTTTAACGAGACAAACAATGGGCACATTTTATACAAACCACGTTTTGTAAAGATTAATCGAGACGTTATTTTTGTTGCAAATTTTTCGATCGTTATTGTTTCGTACGGGGTATTGTAACAAAGTATATTTACAAATAAATAACAGTATTGTTACAGAACAAAATATGTTCGGGTGTAAATCGAACGACGATTCTCATAGTACGAGAATGCGTGAAACGCGATGGATATAAGCGAGAGAAGAACGAAGTTGACTCGACGCGCAGTGCGGCGCCGATATAATGCCGGAATAGCTCAGACTATTATACCATGGAGACACACCGCACGTGGAGGAGACTACCTTTCCGTGTCGCGCAAGTCAGCCTTGGGTAGGTCTTGCTACGACTACGGAAAGGTAGCGAATGGTAAAATTTCAAGTGCCGGGTGGCCTTATATACCCATCACGCGGCGGCGGCGGCGAGCCACCGCATGATAAAAAATGTCGAAATTGGGAAATTTGGAATAACCGTACACGTATGATATCGGCGTAATACAATTAATGAGATCTAACGGGACCGTGAAACAATGGATTTAATCTCTAATCTCAAACGGCGTATACAGCTTTAAAACCGCGCGCGATATAATTTTAATTAGGTCTAAAACAGCTTTTAATCATCTGAGGAAATACAATTTTCTGGTCGGAAAGTATATTTATTTTCCGCGCAAACAATAATAAACTAAATTTACCATGCACTGTTTCACACACAAATAAATTGACTAAAAATAATCGGAAATATTTTAAATCAAATACATATTTCGAGGCCCCCCACCCCCCCAGTCATATAGCCACGGCCCCCGGGGTTGAGAAGCGCTGACCTAAGGGGTCGGTCGCGACGAGGGTGGGCCGCCCCGATTTATATATTTTATTTTGATGTTTAACTGGCGCGACGCGGACGCGCGGTCTCGTTGTTCTTACCCTGATGTTCATCGTGTCGAACAGATAGCAATACAGGTAGAGCTGTAGGCAGAGATAGAGGACCGTGGAGGCGACCTTGACCGCGGAGAGGATCGAAAACAGTTCCGGCGACGAAAACATCTGTGGAATTTTAAAACGAGAGGAATCACTACTACTAACTGATTCGTGTATTATAATTAGTGTTTGAAGTATGAGAAATATTTCAATGTTTTGTGAAATATAATTTATAATATAAATATACCAAAGTACTGGTTTCCTTTTACTGTTTCTTTTTAATAATTTTATTATGTTTACTACCTATTCCATATTTATTTTACATTGTAAAATTGTGTGTCAATGACTAAAACGAGGTATTTAATTTATTTAGATTAATTATTTAATATTTCACAAGACGAAACTACGAAAATAACGATAATTGAAATATTTCATTTTTTTAAATTTAATTATTTCAAACACTAATAATTATAATATTACGTATATCAAAGCGCGTTTATATAATTTTACCAAAACTAACGTGAACGTCATGATAACGATCGTGCTCGAGGTGATGGCCACGTACACCAAGAGTATGGGCTTGACGATGGAAAAAAACAATCTGAATTTCCTGAAAAACGACATCGAATCGTTATATTGTTATATTAGAATAATACCGAGAGAATACTCACGAATAGAGTCGCTGTTGATCGCATATCACCGATAACAAATCGTCATAATCGCTGGTCACACCTACGCCGCCGCCGCCGCCGTCTGAAAACATAATATAGAAAAGACAATAATCATTATTAGTGTTGGCCAACGATATAATAATTTTCAATATCGATATCGGAAAAATACCGATATCGAAGCATATTCACAAAGCATTATCACATACAACAGCACTATAACTTTGTTTCATCAACGTTCCAAAATTTAAGAATAGATTTTAAATTGTTGACGATATTTATTGAAGTGTGGGACTCGGGAACTTATTCTACCGTTTCTAAAATGCCTAAACACCTAAATAACTATGATTTGCCAGTGACGTCCAAAAATCAATTGTCATACAAACATGTGAAATATTTTTTTATCGATATCGCGATTATTTTTAGATATCGATATCGTATCGAATTATCGATGTCGTTGGCCAACACTAATTTATTATTATCGAAAATTTACCGCATTCGAATAACACATAACGACAGTACAATACGTATTTTTATCTAAATAAAATACAAATCTATCACTTGACGGAGGAAAAAATAATAACAACGACACGTGAGACGGCGAGCGAATAAATAATAAAAAAATGTTTTTCGGACGACCGTGTGCGACGTCGACGACGCGACGACCCGAACGAGACTGCGACGACAAAAGTCGACCGGAAAAAAGATCCGATTTCAGCTGATTATCCCTATTTCCGGGTTCCGTGGGCGGTGTGATAACACGACGACGGGGACCGACCGGAAGTGTCGTTTTGTTTGTGTGTTCGGACTTTGAGCTCGGCAACATCGATTACGTCATCATTACGGACGAGTTATCGCGCCGTTATTCTATCTTAAATTTCACACGATTTGATTACTACCAGCACATTTTATCTATATATATAAAAATGGAGACAAAAAATTGGAAATTGAATCAGTTGAGAACGGCTGGGCCGATTTGGCTCGAATTTTTTTTAAATGATAGAGAATGTCGGGGAGCGGGTTTACAGCACAAATTATGGAGAAAATTAACCCTAAGGGGGTTAAAAGGGGTAAAAATGGAAAAAATCCCGAGTCAATGGAGCTTTGTGGTATTAAATTTTGTCAATAGTTTCGTTTAATATAGCAGAGGCCCACATGGGAAAGGATTTTTCGAAATTCGACCCCTAAGGGGGTTAAAAGGGGTAAAAAGGGTGAAACTAGAAAAATTCGCCTGGCCGGAACTGCTGGAGCTTTGAGTATGAAATTTGGGCGGCAGTTTCGTTTTATATAGCGGAGACCCCATTGGAAAGGATTTTTCGAAATTCGACACCTACCGGAGTTAAAAGGGGTAAAAGGGGTAAAAATGAAAAAAAAAAACTGATAAAATAAAAAGTTATACCGCACACGGGCGAAGCCGGGTTCATTCAGCTAGTAAACGTATAAAAATACATCGTAATCGATAAAAGTGTACCGTTTTTATTATAGTATCCGTTTTATTTAAAACGGGAAGAGTCTTCGTGTTTTGGGGTTCATCAAACGTACTCGCTATGGTTTTAATAACCCTTTATGTTTAAAAGTGTTATATTGTTCGTTAGTGAGATCATCGCTTGAATTCGGCACGATAATATTATGGAATCGATTACAATTTATCGATAGATTTAGAAAAAGTCCAGAGAAATGTCCTCCGTTTTTATGCATATTATAAAACAATGATTTTTAACCAAAATACGGATGATGAGATTGCAAAAATTGCAGGTTTAAAATCACCAAAGACCAGACGGTTAGTTTTTGATGCCACTTTTGTTTATAAAATCCTCGACGGAGAAATAATCGTCTGTCCTGAACTATTACAAAAAATTCGGTCTCAAAGTACCCTCCTCCTTCAATCCAAGACGAAATCCTCCTTTTGCTATACCACGGTGAAAAACTAATTATTTCTCTAATAGTCCGATGTGTCGCCTACCAACGTTATGAATTCAAATAATTAAATAATCAATGTTACACGTTTTATTTAATAATTATTGTTAGTTCATAATATTCTTATATTACTGTATTCCTACCCCGAAATTATATTTTTATCGATACAAATCATTCGAAATCGTAGGTGGGGAATATTTATCTTATAAATAAAAATGAATCGCAAAATGTGTTGTAAGCGCATAACTCAACAACCCCTGAACCGATTTCGCTAATTCTTTTTTTATAATATTCCTTGAAGTACGAGGATGGTTTTTACGGAGAGAACTATTAAGAAAAACCCCTAAGGGGGTTAAAAGGGGTAAAAATGGAAAAAATCCCGAGTCACTGGAGCTTTGTGGTATTAAATTTTGTCAATAGTTTCGTTTGATATAGCAGAGGCCCCTAAAGAAAGGATTTTCCAAAATTCGACCCCTAAGGGGGTTCAAAGGGGTAAAAGGGGTAAAAATGAAAAAACTGATAAAATAAAAAGTTATACTGCACGCGGGCGAAGCCGGGTTCATTCAGCTAGTCGGAAGTAAAAAAAAATTTAGACAATTCGCAAAAATGTCTCTTATAGATAAGACGAAAAATAAATAAATAACTATCATCTAGATAATAGTCTCGTGCACTCACCGTTGGCCAGGTCGCCGAACGCCCGGGCCAGCACCTCGTACTGGGCGACGATGACCCAGCCGAAGGACAGGAGCATGACGTCGACCAGGATCATGGCGTAGATGAGGAACACGCTCATGAACATCTCGACCGCGTAGATCGCCCAGAAGTGCCGGTTGTACGTGTCCGCCGTGACGGGGAACGGCAGGTTGATGACGTTCAACAGGCGGACGTCCTGCGCGGCGGCCGCGGCGAACCGGTTGTACGCCAGCGGGAACGTCACCCACTGCACGATGACGGCCCAGCTGAGCGCGTAGTACAGGTCGGTGAACAGGACGAAGCCGGCGCGGCGGCGGCGCAGGACCGCCGCGGCCCGGGCGCGGCACCGGCCGCTGCGCAGGAAGTCCGCGGCGGCCACGTCGAACAGCCGCCACACCGCGTCCCTGTTGTACAGCAGCACGGCCGCGCTCCACGTGGTCAGCGCGTACTGTATGTTGCCGTAGGCCACCTGCAGCGCTTCCACCGAGCTGATCACGTACGGCGTGCCGACAAACAGCCCCGAGTTGCCGTAGAACAGCGGCACCTGTTCCGCGAGCGTGAGCAACACGAACGCCGTCCGGTAGACGTTCACGCCGCCGCCGCCGGTGTTCGGGACGAACATTTGATAGTAGCCACACTTTTTCATCAGTTTCGCGTTGACGACAAATTCGGCCCGATCGTCCATCCCGGATGATCTGCGACGAATAAAAAAAAAAATGCAATTATTATAAATAATAATAGAGAGGAAAATAAAAACGGAGACATTGAGATAAGATGATAAGTGTGACCTAAAATAAAATAATAATAGTGATAATTAGGGATGAGAAGTTTTATAGGATTTGCATATTTTTTTCTATATCTTCTATTTATAGCTAGGCGAGCTGAAAATCTGTTCCATAACCTAATGAATTGAAATTTGGTATTTAAATTTTGCATAAAAATGCATATTTAGTAAAATCATGTGGATTTCAATACAATGGACATGAAAAATTTATTATTTTATGGAATTTTATATGTTTGTAGTCAATAATCAATAAAATAAAAATGCAGATGGTAAATTTGACAATAATTGTAGAATTGTCAATGTAAAAATATAATATGTAAAATAATTATTAAATATATTACAAAACTTATAAAATTGTATCTTTTTTAGATTAAATCACCTGACCATCAATATAATATAATCAATACACCTACCGATCATTTATCATCTCATATTTTATGCCTAGTATTAAATTTTTTATCACTCGGTTAAAAATTAATTTATATTTCAATAGAATCAAATTTAACGAAATATAATTTAAATTAATTTATTGTAAACATGTTTTTTATTTATAGAAAAAATTGCATATTATGACGTGTATTCTTTGCACATTTTCAACATGTCATAATTTTTCCTTGCGTATTTTGTCTATTTTAGCTCCTATAACTTTTCATCCCTAGTGATAATAATAAAATAAAATAAACACAACTATATTACGATAATACGATAGTAGTAGTTGTTTTGCCGACTTTAAATATTTAAAATAAAACCACTGTTTACATGGCGATATTTTATTAGTTTTAAAAATAATTGAATTAGTATTTAAAACGAGCGGCACAACGGCTGCGAAAAGTTTGTAGGTTTTTATTGTTGTTGGAAAACCGATAAAAACGAACAGTAAATTATTTGTGCGCGAGCGTACACGCCGAAATCAGCCGACGACGAGAGACTTTGAATTTGCAACGTTTTTCGACCGGTGTCGAAATTACTTTACAGACTTTTCGAGAAAACTCGTCATCAAATAGTCGAAAAAGAGGCCGAAAAATACAGTCTCTGAAAAACGGTATGAAAAAAACACGGTAGATTTTGTCGTTTCGATACTTTGCGCGTTCAAAGCGGCGGCGTAGACGCGCGTTTAACAAACAATTAGTGTTTGAAGTATGAGAAATATTTCAATGTGTGTGTGAAATATATAAATAATTATTATGTTTTTTGTTATATTTAATTATATAATTACATGTTGATTATTAGTAAGAAAACATATGATCTTTATAACATAATATACCTAAGTACCGGTTTCCTTTTACTGTTTCTTTTTAATATATTTTATTATGTTTAATATTTTTATTATGTTTACTTTTATTATGTTTACTACCTATTCCTTATTTATTATACATTGAAACTGAGAAAAAATTGTGTGTCAATGACTAAAACGAGGTATTTAATTTATTTAGATTAATTATTTAATATTTTAAAAGACAAAACTACGAAAATAATGATAATTGAAATATTTCACGAAATATTTCATTTTTTTTTTTAAATTTCATGAAATTTTCAAACACTTCAAACAATACATCGACATACCTCGGGAGGAAACGCTGCGATTTCTCTGTTCGACTCTCCTCGGTCTCTTCGGCCGGCCGAATGACGTGAAACGCGTACGGAAAAACAATAAGCGTTTGGGCGGGTGGTGTACACCCACTCCACTGGAATCCGACTGATTTCTGTTTCGCGTGTCCGCCGTACGTAATCGATTAGAGACGTTCGAAACAATCGACTCGATTCGTAAAAATAAAACGCCCCCCGGCGTAAAATTTACATCGACTTTCTACGAAGAAAAAAAAATTCATATTATTACCACCGCGACGAGTGTAATAAAACCGAAACCCGCCGTGGAAGTTCGATACGTCGTCGGTTAAAGTTGATTTCTCGTCGTCCTACAACAACACGCGTTGTATTTCGATCGCTAAAAACAAATAACGACACGTCGACGAGCGTTTCAAACGATTTGTTCACGAAAACGCATTCGAATCATATAATAATTGTGTTTAAAAGAATTTCCATCGTTCAAATAATCGACGGAAATAAAATGTACAGATGTTATTGATTGATAACGCGAAAGAAATATTACCTTTGAGCCGAGCTCGTGGCCGTCTGCATGCCAGGGGAGTTATGGAATTGCATAAATACTATTTCTTATTTATTCACATTCACTACGTCTTATCTATTCGGCCCCCGGGCACTTTGTCGGGCGATACATTTCACAAACAGCTGCGCGGGCTATTGTTATTTTCACAATTTCAAAAAGCTTTGTTCGGCCGAGTACGCACGAAACAACACCTGGTCGACAAATAACAACGGAAAAAATAAAATAAAACGAGAGAATATAATATAGTAGCTATTCTATAAAATATGTCGACGAGCTACGGTGATATAATAAGCCGACGCCGATCGCACAATATTGTGTTTTCGGGGTATCCGCGGTGTAACGTTTTCACGTCGTCGTCGTCGTCGTCGTCGCCCTCGAAAAATAATAAAAATATTCACACAAAGTGTTTGTCGAATACAAATAAAAATATTTATCTCGCCCGATTCGGACGAAACGAAATTCATCGACGAAAAAGTCATTCGACCTTACCTCTCTATTACAACGAGCAGCGGACATTGTCTTCGACCGATTCGCACTTTCTACAAATTCACACGTGCTAATATGAAAACAAAACGTCGTCCAGACCAATACCAAAGAGGACTTGGAGAGCAAATTAAAAGGTCAATCAAAATGTAAAAAAGGGGGGGTTTTTTGTGTTTGTTATTGATTGATAACGAAAGAAATATTACCTTTGAGCCGAGCTCGTGCAGGGGAGTTATGGAGTTTGTTATTTATTCACATTCACTACGTCTTATCTATTCGGCCCCCGGGCACTTTGTCGGGCGATACATTTCACAAACAGCTGCGCGGGCTATTGTTATTTTCACAATTTCAAAAAGCTTTGTTCGGCCGAGTACGCACGAAACAACATCTGGTCGACAAATAGCAACGGAAAAAATAAAATAAAACGAGAGAATATAATATAGTAGCTATTCTATAAAATATGTCGACGAGCTACGGTGATATAAGCCGACGCCGATCGCACAATATTGTGTTTTCGGGGTAACGTTTTCGAAAAAGTTATTCGACCTTACCTCTCTATAACGAGCAGCGGACATTGTCTTCGACCGATTCGCACTTTCTACAAATTCACACTTGCTAATATAAAAACAAAACGACTACGTCGTCGTCGTCGTCCAGACCAATACCAAAGAGGACTTGGAGAGCAAATTAAAAGGTCAATCAAAATGTAAAAAAGGGGGGGGGGTTTTGTGTTTGTTAAATGATAAATAAACACTGGTTCTCCCCCGAAGCTCAGTTAAAACTTTCATTTTTCACGATTTTTCCGTCTTTATTCGCGTTACTAAAACTCTAAAACAATATTGCGCTATCTCGTTCTCCGATGGGTGATGTCGTTCTGTAAAAGTCGTATAATAATCAAAAATTTTTTTATCGTCGCGTAAGTAACGGTATTATAATATTTTCAATAACTATACAATATTGTAAAATATAATATTATTTCCGACATACAGAAAATAGTGATGAATTTCTACACAAAACAAACAACAACGCGCTATATGACTATCTAAAAGGACGATAAAACATAATAACATAACGGCGCGGGGGTCCGGGCGGTTAGCTCTTCGTGCTCAGCGATTTCACCATGACGGACGTTATGTTATAGCACGTCGACATCACCTGAAATCAAATCGAACGCGTTTAGAGTATTCAATAAACAAAAAGGACTGCGAAGGACCGGTTTTCCCGCGGGAATAATCGCTCGAGCAATCGAAAACGAATCTAAACGAGATGATGGTATTTTGTAAATAATATTGCGAAAAATATTAACTGAAAGTCACGAGAAAACATCGTCGTCGTCGTCGTCGATGGCAGAGCACGCGTGGTTAATTTAAAAAAGGAACAGAGAAAACGTGTGGAAAAATAGTTACGCTGGCGAAAAGTTGCAGGTTGATGAGCTTCCTCGGCGAGGCTTTCATGTGAAGTCGGTTCGCGTCGTTCATGCGCATGGCCAGCAACAAGAGTTTTTTCACTTTTAGATCCATGTCCGTCCAGTCGCTGGAATAGATGGCCACGTTGACGGATTCCCTCTGCGCGAGAAAAAAAGTTTAGTAATAATTATTAGTAGGGCTCGGATTTCAATGCGTTTGCGTTTGCGTTTTTCGGGATATCTTACGCGCGATGCTTTCCAAGCTACAATAATATGTTTCGACTACTTCGCGATCTAACCACAATAATTTTTCGGGCCATTTTTTGACGGTTTTAATGCTTTTTTTATCATTTTTTTTTGGTCATTTTTGACCTGTTCGTCGTATTACGACTAAAAAAATTGACCTCGTTGAAATGTAAGTACTACATATTATAGTACCATGTAATAAAAATTATTTTTTACAATTTTAATTTTTTTTTTGTACATATAGTTTATAGTTTATAATTTATAATTTTTATTAGAATTTTATTTGTTCCTCATTTTTTAATAATATAAATAAACGGTTTTAGGTCATAAATGCATTTGTTGAAAGGGCATTTTTTTGATATTTTTAGGGCATTTAAATCCGAGCCCTATAGTAATCTTATATATAAAAATGAATCGCAAAATGTGTTGTAAGCGCATAACTCAACAACCCCTAAACCGATTTCGCTAATTCTTTTTTTATAATATTCCTTAAAGTACGAGGACGGTTTTTACGGAGAGAATTATTAAGAAAATTCAACCCCTAAGGGGGTTAAAAGGGGTAATAAGGGTGAAACTAGAAAAATTCGCCCGGCCGGAACTGCTGGAGCTTTGAGTATGAAATTTGGTCAGCAGTTTCGTTTTATAAAGCGGAGACCCCATGGGAAAGGATTTTCCTTAATTCGACACCAACCGGAGTTAAAAGGGGTAAAAGGGGTAAAAATGGAAAAAAACTGATAAAATAAAAAGTTATACTGCGCGCGGGCGAAGCCGGGTTATTCAGCTAGTAAGTAATAAATCCGATTCGATTATGAATAATAATAATAATTGTCGTCCGTCTCGTCGCGTACCTGTTCGTTCATGTTGTCGATCAAGTCGCTGTACAGATACAGCTGTATGCACAGATAGAGATCCACGTTGCCCACTTTGAACAAGTAGACGATCGAAAAGGAATCGGACGAAGAGCAAATCTAATAAGTAAAACGGATGGAATATATTATTATAAGACGTACGTGTATACGTTGATCAACGTAGAATCTCGAAAGTAGGTACCGAGCGGACGGACGTTTTTACCGCCGGAAAACCAATGATGGAAAAATCGTTACCACGTCCGCTCGGAACCTAAACGATTAATGTTTACGAGCGCGCGCAACACTCAGTTAAAAAAAACGTTAAAAAGTGAAACGCCGCTCACTATGATGAACACAAACGTGAGAATGACGATTACGACCGAACTGACGGCGACGATCGTCAAAATGATGGGCCGCGCGACGGCGTTGAACGATTTCAATTTCCTAAAAACGAAAAAACGAAAAAACGAAAAAATAAAACCATGTTATTGCGACGACGTAAAAAAAACGATAATCGAAAACAAACCGTCTAGACCGCGGGAAGTATTATAATATTGTACTCACGAGAACAATTTCAGTTGATCCGCCAAGATGGATTTCAAATCTTCGTAAACGTTTGCGGTGTCGTCGTCGTCACTGTCTGAAAACCGAAAACGTTATTATTATTATAATTCTACTATAAACGATCGATCCTGTGTCCCCCCATTTGAAAGGACGCTCTCCCCTTTTCACTTGCGAGCACGTACCGATTCCTCGACGGCCGAGCGACTCGAACGCGCGCGCGAGCACTTCGTACTGGGCCGTGATGATCCAGCCGTAGGACAGCAGGTACGTGTCGATCATGAGCATGCAGTATAGGATGACGGAGCCGAAAAACGATTCGGAGGCGAAGAACGCAGGATAGTACCGGTTGTAGGTGCTCACGTCGGCCGGGAACGGCATGTTGATGACGCTGGGCACGCGTTTGCCGGCGGCCCGGTGCGCGTCCGCCACGCCGCCGAACAGGTCGGCCGCGCCCGCGATCAAGATCCACTGGAAAACCACCGCGGCGCAGAAAACGCAGTACCTGAGAAAAAAAACGCGTCTCGTTTGAAGGAAGAAAGAGTGGTGGTGGTGGTGCGTACCTACGTATTTATCGATGGGGCCGAAAAAAAGTTCGGTTTTTCAGAACGGAAAGCGGCAAAGGTACAAAAACCCAAACCGGATCGACACGTCAAAGGCGAGGGGGAAAAGAAGTAAAGCCAAGTATTATCGTAAAAGAAAAACGTACGCGCGCGCGGTCGAAAAGTTATAGAGACCACGTTTTTTGGTCAGAGAAATAGACAAACGAATAGATAAATAAATAAATAAATACACGTCGGTGAACCGGACGGCTCGGGCGCGCCCGCGATCCACTGGAAAACCAAAACGAAAATATTACGAAATAAAGCTAAATGTTATCGTAATAGAAAAACGTACGTTTTTGGTCTCGTCGGTGGAGCGATCAATTTAAAAATCTATAATCCGATCGTAAAACTATACG
Source organism: Drepanosiphum platanoidis (assembly GCA_948098885.1). Taxonomy (NCBI): domain Eukaryota; kingdom Metazoa; phylum Arthropoda; class Insecta; order Hemiptera; family Aphididae; genus Drepanosiphum; species Drepanosiphum platanoidis. The sequence continues at coordinate 1,418,416 of OX402541.1, read as the reverse complement.
TAAAGCCTACTGTTTTTTTTTTTTTTTTTTTGGAAATATCGCCGCGCTCACGTCGAAATCGACCGAAACAAGAGATAGAAAAAAAGTGCATCTCGTTAAAACGGCGCAGAGGAGAAGGGGTGGGGGGGGGGAAAGAGCGGTGCATTCATTTCGTTTGAGCCGAAAAATTTCGATTTCACGAATCGGCGATGCGATCGAGAGCGGTAGTTCGACGTCAAACGTACACAAAACGGATCGACAACGTCAAAGGCGAGGAAAAGAAGTAATAATTATCGTAAAATAAAAACGTACGCGCGGTCGAAGATTATACGATAGATTAAAGTTATAAAGACCGCGTTTTTGGTCTCGTCGGTGGCGCGATCAATTTAAAAATCTACAATCCCATCGTAAAATCAGGTCAGAGAAATAGACAAACGAATAGATAAATAAATAAATAAATACACGTCGGTGAACCGGACGCGGCTCGGGCGCGCCCGCGATCCACTGGAAAACCAAAACGAAAATATTACGAAATTAAAGCTAAATGTTATCGTAATAGAAAAACGTACGTTTTTGGTCTCGTCGGTGGCGCGTTCGATTAAATCTTACCGCCCGAACTACTATAATATGCCCGCATCGAATCTACAACGCGATCGTAAAATTAATAAAAACGGTTAGAGACAGAAATAGACAAATAAATAAACGCCGCGACCGCGATCCACTGGAAAACCTAAACGAAAAAAATGCATCTCGTTTAAACGGGAGGGCAAAAGAGTGGTGCGTTCATTACGTTTGAGCCGGAAAAAGTTTGATTTTACGAATCGGCGATGCGATCGAAATAGGCGGTAGTTCGACGTCAAACGTACACAAAACGGATCATCGACACGTCAAATGCGAGTAATAGAATATACGAACTAAACGTTGTCGGGAAAACGTACGTTTTTGGTCTCGTTTGTGGCGCGTTCGATTAAATCTTCCCGCCCGAACTACATAATATGCCCGCATCGAATCTACAACGCGATCGTAAAATTAATAAAAACGGTTAGAGATAGAAATAGACAAATAAATAAACGCCGCGACCGCGATCCACTGGAAAACCAAAACGAAAAAAATGCATCTCGTTTAAACGGGAGCAGGGGTAAAAGAGCGGTGCGTTACGTTTGAGCCGAAAAAGTTTGATTTTACGAATCGGCGATGTTCGACGTGAAACGTACACAAAACGGATCATCGACACGTCAAAGGCGAGTAATAGAATACGAACTAAAGCTAAAAGTTGTCGTCAAGTTTACGTTTTTGGTCTCGTTTTTGGGCGCGTTCGATTAAATCTATAACCCGATCGTGAGACCCGATTAAAACATACAGGTTTTTTGTTGTTGTTGGAAATATCGCCGAACAACGAAAACCGTTTTCGAGATGGTATAGAAATAATAGAGAGATAAAAATAAATTTACACGTCGGTGAACCGGACGGCTCGGGCGCGCCCGCGATCCACTGGAAAACCAAAAAGAAAATATTACGAAATAAAGCTAAATGTTATCGTAATAGAAAAACGTACGTTTTCGCTCACGTCGAGATCGACCGACAAACGGTTTGAGATAGAAAAAAGTGCATCTCGTTTAAACGGGAGCAGGGGCAAAAGAGTGGCGCGTTCATTACGTTTGAGCCGGAAAAAGTTTGATTTTACCATTGATTATATAATAGACTATTATATAATCAATGATTTTACGAATCGGCGATGTTCGACGTGAAACGTACACAAAACGGACCATCGACACGTCAAAGGCGAGTAATAGAATACGAACTAAAGCTAAAAGTTGTCGTCAAGTTTACGTTTTTGGTCTCGTTTTTGGGCGCGTTCGATTAAATCAATAACCCGATCGTGAGACGAGATGGTATAGAAATAATAGAGAGATAAAAATCAATTTACACGTCGGTGAACCGGACGACTCGGGCCCGGCAGTCGCGCAACACGTTGCCGCGGTTCCGGCGACACGGCGCGCTCGACAGGAAGTCGACGCGCGTCACGTCCATGAGCGCGGCGACCTCGCGCACGCGGTAAAACAGCAGGCACGTCTTGTATCCCGTCATCAGGTCCAGCAGGTCGGCGAACAGGATCAGGAAGAACTCCACGCTGGTGAGCGCGTAGTCGACCGGCAGCGCGAAGCCCGCGTTGCCCAACACCACCAGGCTGTGGGCCAGCGCGAACGCAGCGACGAAATACGCGCGATGGCCGCTGCCGAACACCGACCACGACGGCTCGCCGCCGGGGCCGCGGTCCGGCACGATCAGGTCGTAGTATCGGCTGCGTTTCAACAGCTTCAGGTTGATGATCACGTCGTCCTCGGTCGGTTCGGCCTTGTCGGCGGCGGCGGCGGCGGCGGCAGGATTCATCGAGGACGAAGAGAAAAAAAAATATCTGAAAAAAAAACGTTTAGATCTCATTTTATACCAAAATGGCTTTCGGACGAGAAAAGAACGGAGAGGATCGAGGTTTTCGAGTAAATCGACGGCGATCGAGAGGAACTTATAACATTCGACTTAAAAAACGTTTATCCTAATATTAATATTAAGTTTGTTTCGTTTTATTTTTGTATTCTTTGTTGTGTCATACGCGCGAATAAAAGTAAATCGAGTAAAAAGATTTCGATTCTTTTTTTTTAAACATTTTCATTACGCTCTTATTATTATATCAAAACGTGTAAGCGACAACGAATTTGGGTCGATTTCAATATTTTTATAAACTCTTACGTATAATTTTGATAATCAGTGCGAACAAAAGTAGAGTGATCGAAAAACTTCGAGGAGAAACCGTCCGTCAATCGCCCGGTCAGAGCTAACCACTACTGGAAAGAGGACGGTGTGTAATATTAGTTTCCGAGTATAAATAGCAAAAAAAATGGCGACTTTCGGAAAAACGTCTTTTTATATCGACCAAAACGCGTAAAGATGACAATCTATTTGATTTCAAACGGCTCCGACGACGCTGTAATAACAATAGACTACGCAAAACGATCACGTTAACTACACGATATTAAAATATACTTCGAAACAGTGTTGGGCAAATTGGAATCTAATTAACGGTTAAATTGTGTAATTCACTACTGAAAAATAATGTAATCGATGATCACAATAAAAAGTCGAACGATTAAAATAATAATTTAATCATAGTGTATTGATTAGTAATCACGATTAATGTTGGTTATTAAAATTTCTTGATTTTATTTTACGTCTAATTAATTAATTTATTTATTTATTTATTAATTAATTTATCTTTCGTAAATTTTGATGATCACAATAAAAAAAAGTCGAACGATTAAAATAATAATTTAATCATAGTGTATTGATTACGAAATGTTATTGATTAGAAATCACGATTAATGTTGGTTATTAAAATTTCTTGATTTTATTTTACGTCTAATTAATTAATTAATTTATCTTTCGTAAATTTTAATATTCAAATCGTTACCTAGTTACGTGTTGCCGACAAGTAAACATTTATTTTATTTTAGAACAAAAATATTCGGTAATATAATATTTATTATAATATGATTAGGTATTGTAAAAAAAAAAATGTAAATAAATGTAAATAAACTAACGAATTAATTTAACAATAGGTGTTTGACGCGTGACGGGAACAATAAAATAATAATATAATAAAAAAACGAATCATATTATAAATAAATTCAGCGGCGATGATTAACGAGATTACAACAACAAATGTAATAGTCGTTACAGATTACTTTGAAAAACGATTAGACGATTAGATTGAATTAATTGAATTAAATTTATTAAATTAATTGATATTAAATTGAATTAAATTATATTTATAATCGATTAGGTGTTTTAATCATAAAACAATGGATCGCGCCCGACTATGCGTCGGACGACGACACCGCGAAATAGAAAAAAATATGCGATTCTCGACGTACCGCGGAAATCGCCCTCCGTGCACACGCGCTGCTCTCTTGCCGCGCGACTAAATACGACTAGACCTGTCGATATAATGCCGCCTCTGGGCGAGTGAGTGTACGTTATTATCAAAGGTGTCGGCTTTTAACTTTCATAATAGATGACGACGACCGACCCGCCACCTCGTATAGAGTTTTACACTACGTTTTATAATAAAAGCCTTATTTGTAAATGTGAAAACTTTATGCGCTTTTGAAAAAAAAAAAACATTTTTAGCAGATGATAATTGAAAATCGAAACGCTTAAAATAAAAAATTGCCCTTTTAAACTGTGCAAAGGGATATTTTTCAACGCCAGTGAGAACGGAGTGCGAGGGACAATGATATTACATTTTCAAGTCTATTTGTTTTTGATTTTTAATTCGCACACTACGTTTTATAATAAAAGCCTTATTTGTAAATGTGAAAACTTTATGCGCTTTTGAAAAAATATTTTCAGATGATAATTGAAAATTGAAACGCTTAAAATAAAAAAATGTTGTTTTTAAACTGTGCAAACGGATATTTTTCAACGCCAGTGAGAACGGAGTGCGAGGGACATTGATATTACATTTTCAAGTCTATTTGTTTTTAATTCGCTCACTATTATGTTTTATAAAGCCTTATTTAACAACGAAATGTAAAAAAACTTTATGCGCTTTAAAAAAAAACATTTTTAGCAGATCTCCTGTCACGATTTAAAATTGAAACGCTTAAAATAAAAAAAATTGCCCTTTTAAACTGTGCAAAGGGATATTTTTCAACGCCAGTGAGAACGGCGTACGAGGGACCACAATGATATTACATTTTCAAGTTTTTTCGTATTTAATTTTTAATTTTAATTCACACACTATGTTTTATAAATAGCCCTATTTAACAACGAAATGTAAACACTTTATGCGCTTTAAAAAAAAACATTTTAAGCAGATCTCCTGTCACGATTTAAAATTGAAACGCTTAAAATAAAAATATTTTTAAACTGTGCAAACGGATATTTTTCTACGCCGCGCCCGCCAGTGAGAACGGCGGCGTACGAGGGACCACAATGATATTACATTTTCAAGTTTTTTCGTTTTTAATTTTTAATTTTAATTCGCATACTATGTTTTATAAATAGCCTTATTTAACAACGAAATGCAAACACTTTATGCGCTTTTAAATAAACAATTTTAGCAGATCTCCAGTCACGATTTAAAATCGAAACGCTTAGAATAAAAAAAATTGTCTTTTTAAACCGTGCAAACGGAAATTGTTTATAAGCCAGTAGTGAGAACGGCGTACGAGGGACAACAATGATATAATTACATTTTCAAGTCTATTTGTTTTTGATTTTTAATTCGCACACTACGTTTTATAATAAAAGCCTTATTTGTAAATGTGAAAACTTTACGCGCTTTTGAAAAAAACATTTTTAGCATATTATTATCTCCCGTCACGAAAATCGAAACGCTTAGAACGAAACACGATTTCGAATAACGCAAAAAAAAAAACAAGTGGAAAATATTTCGAACACTCAACGCGCACCGATATCTGACTACGAATAATAACAATATTGATTCGATTATAATAATCGGATAGCGAGCGAAATATAAAAACGATATTTATTCCCGTTTTACAGATTTACGACAGTGTGTTTTGTGAATTTTTTAGGCGCCTCGTCGACCGCGTCGTAACAGATCCGACGTTATAGTTTTAATAACATAATATCGTACCTTTTGAAAAAACGAGCAGACGTTTCTTTGAAAAATATACTCTAACGACCGCCTCGTCGTTCGTCGGTCGACCCGTCGGTCGTGTAACTGCTGCCGCGGAGACGCGTGAAAATTCCAGTAATTATTATATAATATAATATTAATTCTTCGACCGCGTCCTTATAGAAGAAACAGAAAACAAGAAAAATCGATTATAATTAAACACACGATTATTATTTTATAATATTATAAATAATTCATCAATACACGTTCGTCGAAAACGCGGACGACGGCGGCGGCGGCGGTTTAATGCGCCGAGGTGGGAAAACGTTTTACGTACACACCGCGCGTCGTGTCTTTATGATGATAATAATAATTAACGGTACGATTAAAAAAAAAAGAGAAGAAAAAAGGGCCAAACGATTAATAACAATAATAATAGTGTCGACTGCGAGGAGTCGACGATGAGAAAATAGAAAGTGGAAATAAAAAATTCCCGAGAAATTCTAAATAATATAACTGCAGGGGGTGTCGAAATAGAAAAACACTCGTAGGGCGCGAGAAATGACCGGTATAAAAAGAAATATGTAACGGCGGCGTTTTGGGAAAAACTATAAAAGTCATTGTTTTCGATAGTAAGGCTCGTTTCACACTTATACGGTTCGATTCGGTTCGGTACGTATTCGATTCGTTTTCGGTAGCGCCTAAAACGAATGAAAACTCTTCACACACACTCGGTTAGTATAAGGTTTGATTTCACGACCGAATCATCGAATACGCAGTCACTCACTTTTCCCACAATGCTCACTATGGAGAAAAGACAAATTGCTGCCATGTTATTTCTCTATAGAAGAATGAAAAAACGAAAGAGGAATAATCGGCTACACTGGGTACACCCGTAGCCGTCTATGATTTCCGTACAAACAGCTTTCCATGCTTCCAGCGTCTTAAATTTATCTTTATATTTTTCACTTGTTTTGTCCCACAGCACTACACGTGATTGGACTGATGTAATCAGCCGCTCAATATCAATGTCAAGTGAATCAGACATTGCCAATTGTAAATTACAAAATTTTAAATGAGAAAATGAAAATGAAATAATATTTTCCCTTGCCGAAAACGTGACCGAACCGAGACTAAACCGTATGTGTGTAAACGACTAATTGCTTTTGTGAACTCTGGACCCGAATGGAAACCGAACGAAACCGATTCGTGTCGAGGGGCTTTTCGGTTCTATCAGTTATCTATTAGGTACCGAACACACACCGTATCACCGTTTCACACTTTTCCGGCGGCTTCCGAAAACGAATCGAATACGTACCGAACCGAATCGAACCGTATAAGTGTGAAACGAGCCTTAGAGCGATAGAAAATTAGAAAAACTACTAGTATAAGCTGATATTATGTTAAAACGAAACATATTGTAAATACGTTATGTTAAATAAAACACTCGACCCTTTTTTATATTTTTACGTGTTATTTACGAGTGCCGGAAGTGCACTATACTTCACTACTCGGATGTGTCATTATTGTACAACTGCACCCGATATTAGCAAAGAATACCGTCTGCATAATTCACGACTACTTACAGGCACTGATTATTACGTATTGTTTAAAGAGAATATACCTACGACGCGCGCATATTATGTCGTACACGTTTCGAATTATTTACGATTTCTAGTTTTCTAGTTTTCTATTTCTAAACAAACTTACGCGTGTAAATCTGCGTAATGTAATTGTTGTTGGTATTATTTCGTTTGTCGAAAAATTGCTTAAGCGGTCCGCGTTTTCAAATATATTTTTGCTTTGTTTTCTTTTCGATTCTATCTATAAAATAAAAAGTATAAATTAATTTCAAAAATCAACGCGTTTTACGTCCACTCGGACGGTAAAATAAGAAGGAAAAATCGACGATAAACAATAAGAAATTGTTTACAAATATTACTATATAAACAATTCATGTCTTCTTATTAGAATATCGACGATGGTTTATAAGGTGGGAAGAAAACGTTACGATTTCTAGTTTTCTAGTTTTCTATTTCTAAACAAACTTACGCGTGTAAATCTGCGTAATGTAATAATTGTTGGTATTATTTCGTTTGTCGAAAAATTGCTTAGCGGTCGGCGTTTTCAAATATATTTTTGCTTTGTTTTCTTTTCAATTCTATCTATAAAATAAAAAGTATAAATTAATTTCATAAATCAACGCGTTTTACGTCCACTCGGACGGTAAAATAAGAAGGAAAAACCGACGATAAACAATAAGAAATTGTTTACAAATATTACTATATAAACAATTCATGTCTTCTTATTAGAATATCGACGATGGTTTATAAGGTGGGAAGAAAACGTTACGATTTCTAGTTTTCTAGTTTTCTAAACAAACTTACGCGTGTAAATCTGCGTAATGAAATGATTGTTGATTATATTATATTATATTATAAACTTTATATTATAAACTTTATAAGGTGGGAAGAAAACGTTACGATTTCTAGTTTTCTAGTTTTCTAAACAAACTTACGCGTGTAAATCTGCGTAATGAAATGATTGTTGATTATATTATATTATATTATAAACTTTATATTATAAACTTTATATTATAAACTTTATAAGGTGGGAAGAAAACGTTACGATTTCTAGTTTTCTAGTTTTCTAAACAAACTTACGCGTGTAAATCTGCGTAATGTAATTGTTGTTGGTATTATTTCGTTTGTCGAAAAATTGCTTAGCGGTCGGCGTTTTCAAATATATTTTTGCTTTGTTTTCTTTTCAATTCTATCTATAAAATAATAAGTATAAATTAATTTCATAAATCAACGCGTTTTACGTCCACTCGGACGGTAAAATAAGAAGGAAAAATCGACGATAAACAATAAGAAATTGTTTACAATATTACTATATAAACAATTCAAGTCTTCTTATTAGAATATCGACGATGGTTTAAGGTGGGAAGAAAACGTTACGATTTCTAGTTTTCTAGTTTTCTATTTCTAAACAAACTTACGCGTGTAAATCTGCGTAATGTAATAATTGTTGGTATTATTTCGTTTGTCGAAAAATTGCTTAGCGGTCGGCGTTTTCAAATATATTTTTGCTTTGTTTTCTTTTCGATTCTATCTATAAAATAAAAAGTATAAATTAATTTCATAAATCAACGCGTTTTACGTCCACTCGGACGGTAAAATAAGAAGGAAAAATCGACGATAAACAATAAGAAATTGTTTACAAATATTACTATACAAACAATTCATGTCTTCTTATTAGAATATCGACGATAGTTTATAAGGCGGGAAGAAAACGTTTCGCGACACTCATTAGCGCCACCTTTTACTTTCTTCATTATTAAAAACGGTCCTCAATAGAAATAGGACCTCAAAGTTAATGATATAGTTCCGACAATAATAATATTATATAGACTTAATGATACACGGCGAGTCGGTAAGAGAGAGAGAAAGAGAAAAGGAAATTGAATTCTTTTGAAAAATTCTAAATAATAATAAAACGAGAGAGGGGGGGGGAGGGTAGCTTAACCGATATAGAGAAAACTAACGTTTCGATATATAAATTATTTAGAAAACTATTTTTAAAAAAAAAAGAAAGCGAGATACGAGGAGATTCGGTCCTGTTAAAAAAAAAATTGACATCATTTTTTGAAGAAAGAGAACTCTATATTTTATCAAAAACCTATTCGCCGTAAACAGTTATTATATTATATGCTTTTTATTTCTTATCGCAATTAGTCGTTTATAGAAAACCGTCGTCGGCGGCAAAGTCGACAGCCAAGTAGACAAACTGTTGTACCGAAAACGACCTCCTCCTTGATGATTGGACAGAGTTTTCTGGTCGAAATAAGACTGCGTGTCGTCTGCGGGCAGTAAAAAGAAATTTCAAAAAGGAATAAAACGAGTGTTGTTGATCGTATTTTGTGATACGGTCTAATAATCACGCGGCATTAGGTCAAAAAGCATTACTATATAAATAAACGCGACGATTTTTAAGTAGATGATATTATTATAAAAGGCGAGTGGGATGATTTTCGAAACGCGCGCGGCTTTATCAAAGTCGATAGATTATGAATAGAGTTAGGATGTTGATGACTTTTGCATTTTTTTTCCTTTTATTCTGTATAATGCTATCCTAGCTAAAAATTTGTTTCATGCTCCCTTGATGCAGTATATTCTAATTTTATTTTGCATTTTTTTGCATTTTTTGCATTTTTAGCTATAAATGCATTTTTTTTGTTTTTTAACGTCATTTTTCAACATTTTTAAGTCATTTTTTCATCTTTCAGGGCATTTTTTGTACTTTTTATACAATGTGGGACATTTTTCACAAATTATAGATTTTAGGGCAAATGTTACACCCAAGTTTGGTAACAAATTTAATTTATTTAAAATCTAACTTTGGATTTGGACTAAATTTATCTATAAATTATTTAAATGCATCTACTATTACACCCATTATATAATCCTAATAAAAATTATTATTTATAAATAAGTTTTTTCACTTACTTAATTAGTATTTTAGATAATTTTAAAGGTCATTTTTTGAAGTTTTTAGGGCATTTTCGCACTTTTTTTAGGGCTTTTTTGCATTTTTTTAGGGCATTATTGTGTGTTTTTTAGGTCATCAACATCCTAACTCTAATTATGAACAATGTTTGTTGTAAAGTGTAAAGTGCGAGGGCGTTTGCACGTTTGGGCAAAAAGGGGGGCACATTTGTACACACAAATTTTGTTTTGTGATTCAAGCAATAATAATTGTTCAAAAGGCGATATTTTAATTGGACACGTTATTTTCGCATAACATACAATAGTGATGTTAAGTATTTTTCACTGTAAATCACATACTTCCAAGTGTAAATGCGCACGAAAAACATTTTCTTTTCTCATCGAACGAGTGAAACGAAAAAAGAAACACGACTATAAATCGACCAAAGACTCAATAGCTTACAGTCATTTTCCAACTAATTGTTTTCAAAATTAAATTTCTTAAAAACAAATAGAATTTAAACGATATTTTATCGATAACAAATATCTAACTTTTAATGAATTTCACGCGCGGTAAACTGGAGAAAACGCGATATTTTACAACCCCTCCGCCTGCCCGTTTTTTAAAAAAATGTCATTTTTACACAGAAAACACGGTCAAAAAGATAATCGCGAAACAAAATAATATGTGTATTTTACACTTCCGATTTACGTCGGAATTACCGGAATTTCTTTTGCCTATTTTTTTCTAACAATTTCATTTATTTATCAACCGCCAGAACGATAATAATAACTGCAATTGCCGTGGTAAAACATTACGGGAAAAACGAGGCGCGGGCGGCGTAAAATATGCATCGGGCGAGCCCCGCGATATAATATTTGCGTCGCATGTCCGATCGTCCGTCGCGCCGCGATATTATTATTACTCATTTAGATCATTTATTCATGCGCGTTACCGAATAGGTAATATCAATATTAATGTACTCGGTGACCCGAATGGAAATAACGTGTATAATGTATTATTACGCTGCTCGTGTCGTCCGTGAACTTGGCGGGGCCGTGTCGATTAATTTACAAAAACGAGCGCGCAAATAGTTATATAAATTATTGTTATAATAATAATTGCATATTATTATTATGGTTTTTAGAGTGCGTTTTGTTTTTAGGCCGAAAATCGCGAGATCTCGATCTATTTAGTAACAACGATATATGTAGTCTGCGCGCAATTATTATAATATAATGATGTCATGTTCACGATCCGAACAGGAATTATCAACGACGCGTTTTGTGACGAAAAAAAAAACCCTCTAGAAAGAGATATTTGGAACGTAATCGGTGAAAACTACACCCCGTCTCGCGGGAAACGGTAAGTATTGGGTAAAAATGTCAAATTTCCACGATTATATTATTTTTTGATCGAAAAAAAATCAATCCCAACTTATCAGGAGGGAATTATACGTAAACTAGGACGGCTTTTTGCATTTGTCGTCAAAGTTATTAGAGAAAGACTGCGAAAACGAATTTTGAAAACGCCGAAAATACATAACATCGAGCTAAAATGACTACGTCGCGTATTATAGATATTATATAAATAAAATGAAGAAAACTACTAAGATATTTGAAACGTAATCGGTGAAAACTACACCCCGTCTCACGGGAAACGGCAAGTATTGGGTAAAAATGTCAAATCTCCAAGATTATATTGATTTTTGATCGAAACAAATCAATCCCAACTTATCAGGTGGGTATTATACGTAAACTGAAGCGGCTTTTTGCATTTGTCGTCAAAGTTATTAAAGAAAGACTGCGAAAACGAATTTTGAAAACGCCGAAAATACATAACATCGAGCTAAAATGACTACGTCGCGTATTATAGATATTATAAAAATAAAAAAAAGAAAACTACTAAGATATTTGAAACGTAATCGGTGAAAACTACACCCCATTTGGCGGGGAACGGCAAGTATTGGGTAAAAATGTCAAATCTCCACGATTATATTGTTTTTTGATCGAAAAAAAGAAAGACTGCGAAAACGAATTTTAAAAACGCTGAAAATACATAACATCGAGCTAAAATAATACGTCGCTTATAAAAATATTATAAAAAGAAGAAAACTACAAAGATATTTAAAATGTAATCGGCGCACGAAATTGCGTGAAAACTACACCCCATCTCGCGGGGAATGGTAAGCATTGGGTAAAAATGTCAAATCTCCAAGATTATATTGTTTTTTGATCGAAAAAAATCAATTCCAACCTATCAGATGGGTATTATACGTAAACTCGAGCGGCTTTTTGCATTTGTCGTCAAAGTTATTAAAGAAAGACTGCGATAGTGAATTTTAAAAACGCTGAAAATACATAACATCGAGCTAAAATGACTACATCGCGTATTATAGATATTATAAAAAGAAGAAAACTACAAAGATATTTGAAACGTAATCGGCGCACGAAATTGCGTGAAAACTACACCCCTTCTCGCGGGAAACGGCAAGTATTGGGTAAAAACATCAAATCTCCAAGATTATATTGTTTTTTGATCGAAAAAAGAAAGACTGCGATAGTGAATTTTAAAAACGCTGAAAAGTATAACATCGAGCTAAAATGACTACGTCGCGTATTATAGATATTATAAAAATAAAAAGAAGAAAACTACCAAGATATTTGAAACGTAATCGGTGAAAACTACACCCCGTCTCGCGGGGAACGGCAAGTATTGGGTAAAATGTCAAATTTCCACGATTATATTGTTTTTTGATCGAAAAAAATCAATTCCAACCTATCAGATGGGAATTATACTTAAACTCGGACGGCTTTTTGCATTTTTCGTCAAAGTTATTAGAGAAAGATTGTGAAAACGAATTTTGAAAACGCCGAAAATACATAACATCGTGCAAAATCGAATACGTCGCGTATTATAGATGTTATATAAATAAAATGAAGAAAACTACTAAGATATTTGAAACGTAATCGGTGAAAACTACACCCCTTCTCGCGGGGAACGGCAAGTATTGGGTAAAAATGTAAAATCTCCAAGATTATATTGATTTTTGATCGAAAACAATCAATCCCAACTCGTCCGATGGGAATTATACGTAAACTCGGACGGCTTTTTGCATTTGTCGTCAAAGTTATTAAAGAAAGACTGCGATAGTGAATTTTAAAAACGCTGAAAATACATAACATCGAGCTAAAATGACTACATCGCGTAATATAGATATTATAAAAAGAAGAACACTACAAAGATATTTAAAATGTAATCGGCGCACGAAATTGCGTTAAAACTACACCCCAACTCGCGGGGAACGGCAAGTATTGGGTAAAAATGTCAAATTTCCACGATTATATTGTTTTTTGATCGAAAAAAGAAAGACTGCGAAAACGAATTTTGAAAACGCCGAAAATACATAACATCGAGCTAAAATGAATACTTCGCGTATTATAGATATTATAAAAAGAAAAAAACTACCAAGATATTTGAAACGTAATCGGTGAAAACTACACCCCATTTGGCGGGGAACGGCAAGTATTGGGTAAAAATGTCAAATCTCCACGATTATATTGATTTTTGATCGAAAAAAATCAATCCCAACTCGTCCGATGGGAATTATACGTAAACTCGGACGGCTTTTTGCATTTGTCGTCAAAGTTATTAGAGAAAGACTGCGAAAACGAATTTTGAAAACGCCGAAAATACACAACATCGTGCAAAAACGAATACGTCGCGTATTATATACATTATAAAAAGAAGAAGACGGAGAGAAGAGGAGGAGCCCGGTGCCGCGAACAAGGACAAAAAGGTTTTCTCTCCAATCGCGCGGCGGGCGCGACGAAACAAAACCGTCACGTCCTATTCAAATGGAAAACATAAAGTCGGCGGGACGTTTTCATCAAAGGAAATATCGGAGACAGCTGTCGAGGCAGGCGGGCGGGCGGGCGTATTGTCGCGTCCGAGGGCGAGCAGGTAAACGACAAAAATATAAAATTCGAGTGACATAAAAATAGGCAGAGGCCGGTCGAGAAAAGCGTATTTTACGACGCCGACAAAGATTATATACGTACACGTTCGTGGCGGCGGCGTCGCTCACGAATAAGGATAAAGAAGGACATAAGCGAAAAGGACCATATTTTATTTTTTCTTCTCAACGAACGCTTTGTGAGCGGATACAATATAGGGCTCTGGCGCGCGCTCGGTCCAACAACGATTTCGGGCCGGCGCGGCGGCCGCCATAGTCGTAGGCGCGCACACACATCTCTCGCGCGTTTAAATATAATAATAAATCATACGGTTAAGTACGAGATAATATATATTATCGTTTTTGTCGGCGGCGGCGGCGATATTATGTATATAATGAAATATAAACCTCTTCTGTCGGTCCCCCAAACGCTACGAACGTCTTTCCGGCTTGGAAAAACACGTGATCCCATTTATCGCGAGCGGTCTGACGTTCGGGGGGGGGGGAGCTACGTACGGGACGCATAAATTACGACGATCCCGACCAGTTTAAATGGGTACCTAGATTTTATTATTATCACGTGTGCCGTCGCGGCGAGATCAAAGGGGCCGATATAACCAGTATTACGATAGTAATAATAGTCTGTTGGAAAAAATGCGATACGATTTTACGTTTTCCAACATTTTCGAATATACGAGTCAAATTTGCGATTATACGCGTACATTTATCTCCGAATCCGACACGTTTCTAGATTATTATGACGGACAAACGACGAAGAGGAAAAAATCGCGCGCGGAAAAAAAGAAGAAAATTCCGACGAAACGCGAAAACTACCCAGACTCGCAGAACGAGATGACAAAAGACCTGAACGCTGTTGGCCCGTTGTGGCGGTGAGAAACGGTTTTTTAGACGACCAACGTTAACGATTTGAATATTATTGAAAATCTGTCGAACGATTTTTATTAAATTGGACGTGAAATAAAATCGAGATCGTAATCGCAATATTATACATCAGCGGTTCTCAAAGTTTTTTGTTCGCGGAGCCCTTATGTTGCTAACGAAGAAACGTCATAAAAAATAAATGATGTCCATTGTCAAATGATTATTGCTTTTTATTTAAAAAGTCAACTAAATTATTGTCTTACGCGATATGTCATCAAACGAACGAAAAACCAGACTTTTATCTAATCTCGTTTTGCAACTACGACGCGAAATAATAGTATATTATGTCGATTTATAAATACAATAGTTTAAACGTTTAAAATAAAATACAAAAATCAAAAATGTAACTGCAGAGAAATAATATAATAATAATAATTTAATAATTTGAATTTAATAGATTATGAAACGAACAAACGACGAAGAGGGAAAAAATCGCGCGAGGAAAAAAAGAAGAAAATTCCGACGAAAACGCGAAAAGTAAAACTATACCCAGACTCGCAGAACGAGATGACCCGAACGCTTTTGGCCCGTTGTGGCGGTGAGAAACGGTTTTTTAGACGACCAAGTCGTCTATATAATCAAATAAACGTCGTCGTTTACTCGTCAGAACGATTTGAATATTATTGAAAATCTATCGAACGATTTTTATTAAATTGGACGTAAAATAAAATCGAGATCGTAATCGCAATATTATACATCAGCGGTTCTCAAAGTTTTTTGTTCGCGGAGCCCTTATGTTGCTAACGAAGAAACGTCATAAAAAATAAATGATGTCCGTTGTCAAATGATTATTGCTTTTTATTTAAAAAGTTTGCAACTACGACGCGAAATAATAGTATATTATGTCGATTTATAAATACAATAGTTTAAACGTTTAAAATAAAATACAAAAATTAAAAATGTAACTGCAGAGAAATAATATAATAATAATAATTTAATAATTTGAATTTAATAGATTATGAAACGAACAAACGACGAAGAGGGAAAAAATCGCGCGAGGAAAAAAAGAAGAAAATTCCGACGAAAACGCGAAAAAGTAAAACTATACCCAGACTCGCAGAACGAGATGACCCGAACGCTTTTGGTCCGTTGTGGCGGCGGCGCGGCGGCGAGAAACGGATTTTTAGACGACCAAGGTTAACGATTTGAATATTATTGAAAATCTGTCGAACGATTTTTATTAAATTGGACGTGAAATAAAATCGAGATGGTAATCGCAATATTATACATCAGCGGTTCTCAAAGTTTTTTGTTCGCGGAGCCCTTATGTTGCTAACGAAGAAACGTCATAAAAAATAAATGATGTCCGTTGTCAAATGATTATTGCTTTTTATTTAAAAAGTCAACTAAATTATTGTCGTGTACGCGATATTATGTCATCAAACGAACGAAAAACCAGACTTTTATCTAATCTCGTTTTGCAACTACGACGCGAAATAATAGTATATTATGTCGATTTATAAATACAATAGTTTAAACGTTTAAAATAAAAATACAAAAATTAAAAATGTAACTGCAGAGAAATAATATAATAATAATTTAATAATTTGAATTTAATAGATTATGACGAACAAACGACGAAGAGGGAAAAAATCGCGCGAGGAAAAAGAAGAAAATTCCGACGAAACGCGAAAACTACCCAGTCTCGCAGAACGAGATGACAAAAGACCTGAACGCTTTTGAGGTGAGAAACGGTTTTTTAGACGACCAAGGTTAGCGATTTGAATATTATTGAAAATCTGTCGAACGATTTTTATTAAATTGGACGTAAAATAAAATCGAGATCGTAATCGAAATAATATATTATACATCAGCGGTTCCCTTATGTTGCTAACGAAAAATGTCCCGAAAATCAGAAACGTCATGAAAAATAAATGATGTCCATTGTCAAATGATTATTGCTTTTTATTTAAAAAGTCAACTAAATTATTGTCTTACGCGATATGTCATCAAACGAACGGAAAACCCGACTTTTATCTAATCTCGTTTTGCAACTACGACGCGAAATAATAGTATATTATGTCGATTTATAAATACAATAGTTTAAACGTTTAAAATAAAATACAAAAAATGTAACTGCAGAGAAATAATATAATAATAATAATTTAATAATTTGAATTTAATTATATAATACAAATACGCACTGCAGTTTGAGAACCGCCGCGCCGTGCCACGTGATTAGATTATTTTTTTTATTTATTTTTATTTTTTTTTTATCCGTTGGTATAGTTATTTTTTAGTAGTCAATTTAATCGTTAATCATCGATTTTAGATTACAACACTATATAAACTTAGTAATATAGTGTATCACGTGTAGAAAATTAGTTTTGAAATGAAGAAAAAAAATCTCACGGTGGATATAAAATATAAAACCTGAGGAGACGGGCGGGCGGGCGGGCGCGTCCCGTAAAAATGATTGAAAAAAAAAAAAAAATGGAAAAAAAGTGGGTAGGTCCCCGGGGAGAACTAACCTACCCGCCGCCGCCGGCTGCGACGACGCCGAAACGTGACCGTGGGAAAAATACGCTCATGTAATAATAATAATAATAACAACAACGACACAGTAATAATAATAATAATAATAATATGGCTTTACATACCCCGACGACGACGGCGGCGACGGCGCGGGCGACCCATAGTTGTAGAGCGCCCGAATTTCTTCGTCTAGACGGGGCGCGGCGCCTCGATTACGATCTTCTCGTTCCAAAAGTATATCCATCCATCCAACACCACCACGCCCGGCAATTTCACCGCGTCGTCATTAAATCCCCGATCGCGAGCTGCTGCGCCCAAATCACTCGCCCTTTGTTCTTTCTTTCGCCCTAAAACATACGTATTATAGATTAAATCTCCTTCAAAAAAAAAAAAAAATGGACGTATCGTGTAAACCGCGCCCGAAAGGAAAAAAAAATGAAATAAATCAATTAAAAAACCGTCGCGCCTAGGTAATAAACGATAATAGATAGTACACGGTTTGACTTAGCAGCATATTTTCACATAATATTCAAAGGTTAAAAAGAAAGTGCTTTTTCGGGCGATTTTTGAGCGCATTTGTGTTTATTTTTCATTTAAATCGTCCATGATATCAATATTTATCATATTATGAGGTTGCAGAGTTACAAATCTCATTTGAATTCGGAAAAAGTCGGAAAAAAAAAGGAAAAAAGGCCGCCGGATCGCAACAAAGATATCGAATTATGAGGATTCGCCTTTTATTATAATTAAGGACACTCGAGGCGCACTTTAAGCGTATTTGTGTTTATTTTTCATTAATTAAATCGTCCATGATATTATAATTATATTTATCATATGAGGTTGAGTTACAAATCTCATTTGAATTCGGAAAAAGTCGGAAAAAAAAGGAAAAAAGGCCGCCGGATCGCAACAAAGATATCGAATTATAAGGATTCGCCTTTTATTATAATTAAGGACACTCGAGGCGCACTTTAAGCGTATTTGTGTTTATTTTTCATTAATTAAATCGTCCATGATATTAATATTTATCATATGAGGTTGAGTTACAACACTCATTTGAATTCGGAAAAAGTCGAAAAAAGGCCGCAGGATCGCAATATCGGAGATATCGAATTTTAAGGATTCTTTTTTTTATTATAAAGGACACTCGAGGCGCACTCGATTCGCCGCTCTCGGAACACACGCGATATTATTAGTCGAAATAACGTATATCGATATAATTATTTTACGTATAGGCGGTGGCCAATATATGTATTAATTTTTTTTTTTTTTAACGGTTCGTCGATGGAATTATTTACGCTATCCTGTCCGTTAGCGTTGCTTATAGAAATTAAAAAAAAAATAAAAAATATAACCCGAGAAACCAAGGACGATATGTCCCTTATGGCGGCGGCGGCCGCCGCGAATCGTGCACAACTATAGAGTTATTATACGTAATAATATAATAATAACTATATAAAATAAGTGATAATATAGTAGTTATTATATATTATAGGGCTCGGAAGTTGATGACTTAAAAAAAAAAAAAAACCTTTGAAAACGACTTTGAAAAGTATGAATTTAAATCACGTGAAAACGATGGAAAACGAGCCGAAAATTGTATACGAGCGTATATTATATTTATATTATTTTTATTTTTAACAATATATATCATGTAATATATTTCATAATTTGTGTTTTTTTTTTGAAAAATATTTATTAGTAAGTTAAAAAAAAAAACGCCATTCCGTTTAATCCGGATAGAGATAACCGCGGTGCCGCCTAGTCCGGATTAGCGAGACTCTACGCTGTATATGAAACGCCGCGGGTTTTATTAATTTCAGCGCGCCTAGTCGACTGTTTTCGTAACTCCGACAACTGCAATGACCGACGACGACGACGTTTAAAAGTTCGAAATATTAAGATATTATAATATCTTTTATTTTTAAAATATTTTCACAATTAAATAACGTACGTCTCAGGTACGAAACCTCTAACGTTTTGGAAAAAAAACGACGTAAATGATCAGAAAAACGATTTCAAACGTAGGAAAACACAATGAAACGATATCGACAAAGCGCGAAAAAATGCAAAATAAAAATGATTTCATCAGACCAAATCAGATAGCTCGATAGATTATAATAATGCCCACGTCGATTTCAATAAAAACGCATCGACTTCCGAGCCCTATACGTCATTATTATACTGTAATAACTAGAGTTAGGATGTTGATGACCTAAAAAACACACAATAATGCCCTAAAAAAATGCAAAAAATGACCTTTAAAATTATCTAAAATACTAATTAAGTAAGTGAAAAAACTTATTTATAAATAATAATGTCTAATGTCTATGTCAATTTAATCTTGTTTATCGGATTTATTCTATACAATTTATAAATATAATACTCGATAAGCGTGTATGATCAGCGTATGTCTGAAAGAGCACTTGTTTCATCAATATATAAAACTCAAAGAGTAAATCTTATCGGAACGCCATAAATGTAATCACAACAAAAACCCCACAATAATAATATTAAAATTATTTTTTACTAATAGTCCAAATCCAAAGTTAGATTTTAAATAAATTAAATTTGTTACCAAACTTGGGTGTAACATTTGCCCTATAATCTATAATTTGTGAAAAATGTCCCACATTGTATAAAAAGTACAAAAAATGCCCTGAAAGATGAAAAAATGACTTAAAAATGTTGAAAAATGACGTTAAAAAACAAAAAAAAAATGCATTTATAGCTAAAAATGCAAAAAATGCAAAAAAATGCAAAATAAAATTAGAATATTTTGCATCAAGGGAGCATGAAACAAATTTTTAGCTAGGATAGCATTATACAGAATAAAAGGAAAAAAAATGCAAAAGTCATCAACATCCTAACTCTAGTAATAACCGATCGGTTCTAAGTGGGGGAAAAAAATAATACATATTACTCGTTAAATATTTGACCGACGACGACGACGACAATCCGATTGGAAATCTGTCTCGTATAAAAAGATTAATCGTCTGGCGCGTGTTTCCAAGCCGACGCGTCCATTAAGATATTATCGAAAAACTACATGGAAATACAATTATTATTAGAATAGACGAGTTATTACCTTTTTCGTGTAAATAATGTTCGGCCGTCTGGTATATAATAATGCGTATATTTCGTCGGCCGACGACGTCCGTCGTGATATCATCATCACCTGCACAATGCCCCTAAAACACGAAATCACTTTTTAGTCAAAGACGATAACGCGCGAGTAATAATAATACGAAATTCGACGCACACACGCTTACGTTGTTTTTTTCGAGTAAAGTTTATATTCCCACGGCCGAGATGGTGTTTACGAGCAGCGCCTGAAAAAGGTTTTAACGAGTCGATTCCCACGCCTATCTGATCGATCGATTTTTTAACTTTTACCGAGTAAAAAACAGTTTACCCGCGTCCGATATGTTTTTCGCCTTTCGATTTCTACTCTCGTACTCTCTTGCTCAATACTCTACTACTTCTTCGTGATAAACAGCAGGCCTGTTGTCGTTGTTTTTCGCTCGTCACGTACGTTTCTCATACGACTTCGTTCGCTGTAAAACAATCGAGTTAAATATTATAAAAAACGCATTAAAAACAGAAACCATTGCCGTCGATAAACAACGAGAATAATTATTATATTACTATCGCCGACGACGTTGATATTTGTTTACAAATCGCCGACAAACGGCTGCGCGGACAAATAAACGTCGTCGTTGTTATCCTTTTCCTGCGGCCGCGAGAACGAGTAGTGATGTTTTCAAAGAGCACAACGTCTGTTTGACGATCCCGCGCCGACTGCGAGTGCCTATAAAAATAAACAAAAACATCGTTTTAAAATGTCGATTTCCGTTATATTATATTCTATTTTCGACGGGGGAAACGAAAAAATCGTCCCCAGTTAGAAGAGAAACATTATAGTTAGGTTATAGTTTTCGATCGCAAATTTCACTTTGCACAAACGATTGAAAACAAATAAAGTAATATGTGTATGTCAACGTCGGTAGAAAGGGGAGGGGTGGTCGAAAACGGTAATTTTGTGGACGAAAAAAAGGTCGCGCACCAATGTAAAAGGACTCGGGCGAGACTTAATTAAATAAAACCGTACTTACTGTAAACGGCGGGTCCTCCCGTTTATGGTGTTGCAAAGTCGATTTGCGAAGGACGTTTTTCCTGGTTCAGTTTTGACGGATCCGTAACGTGTACCTGTAACGGTATCGATCGAAAGTTAAAAACAAACGTTTGAATTGTTTCAAAGAGTTACGACTGCTCGAACGGGTCGAGCTAATATCAAGCGTGTAACGTGAGAGATTCGTATAGTTACAAAATTCGAAAAAACGCACAGCCCTAATTATTATTATAAATAATATTACTGCAATAACGTCGAACTGCCGAACTGCCGAACGTCTCGTTTTAATGAGTTTCTATACATTTCGCGTGTGTGCAGTGCAGCACATGATATTATAATATTGTCGTGTTCGATTTCAAAATGTCGATTATTTGTCGGCCGAAAACGACTCGCGAAACGCCCTGAAAATGCAATAATTGTTAATAATTATTTTGCAAACGAGATCGACAGACAATTTAATATACTCGTACACGCCGCAACGTGGAAAAATCAATCGATTGTTTTTAAAACGACGCGGCGTTACGGTTTTACCGATTTGGCAGGCAAAAAAAAAAAACAAAACGATAACACGGTCTTCTTTTTTTTTTACTTTTACTTTTACTCCGACTAGAAACTTTAACGAAATCGCCGAGATCTGCCGAGAAAACTCGTGTGATCGCGTCAAAACTTCACCCAAAACAACGCTTTGAAATCCAACATCTGAAAATCCATCTGAAAAACATCACCGCCGGCAAGTCATTAAAAAATAAAAAAAAATAAAAAAATAATGTCTTAAACGACGACGCTGGGAAATAAATCATATTCACCCTTAATTTACGACGTAGAAATATAAAACATGTGCGCTCGAGAAGAAACACACGTCCAGAGAGAGAGAGAGAGTAATTCTATACTCGGAAAAAAAACCCATGGGAACCGAACCATAAAAGGCGATGTCGATAAATCACGCTCGTCCCGCGGGGGGTAAGGTACGATTTTCATGTGTGTGTGTGTGTTTTCAAAGGACGCCGACGTTTGAAAAGAGCCCTTAATCCTACCCGAAATCTTCTTTTTTTTTTTTTTTCTTTCTTTCTTTTCTCGACATCCTGTCGAGAAGAAAAAAAAAAGTATCTTTATTTATTTTTTTTTTTTTTCTTTAAATAAAAACTCGACAAAAGAAAAACCAATTTCAAAACGAACAAAAACGCCGCCGCCGCCTCCACCGTATGTAAACGTCAGTATTATAATATTATGAAAAACGACCCGAAACGGATTATAATATTTCTAAACCGCCGCCGGCGCGTCCAAACACGTTCGCAGACACAATATAATAGTAAAATGTATTCGCCAAGAAAATACGCGCGTTTTATTTATTTATTTATTTATTTCGATAACGAAAACAAACGCGTACGAATCGTATATAAAACCGATTAAAATGCGATTCGACAATGCAAAATGAATGAAAATCCAAAACTCCGATCACAAAATAAAATATAATACAGTGAAAACTCTCTTTATAACGAATCTTAAGGGACCAAGAGATTTCTTTCGTTATAGAGAGTTTTCGTAATAGAGAGGGTTTAAAAAAAAAACAAAATTTTAATTATTTATGTATAAAGGCATGTACCTATGTAATATTATAATATATCAAACACGTCGTTTTTACGATAACAACGATATTAAAAGTAGATAATGAAACAATGTAATCGTTTTTGGAAATTTCGGCATCACTGCCGATTATTTTTATAATTTATGTATGTAATAGGTACAATGACACATAAATTGTATTATGAAACATAAAATATTTTTCCGTTATCGAGAGTGACAATACGTTATAGAGAATTAATTGACTAATGGATTATATAGCAAACGAACCATTATTATGTAATGTTTACGTTATATAGAGTTTTTCGTTGTAAAGAGTTTCGTTATAAAGAGTTTTCACTGTATTATGAAAAACGACCAGAAACGGATTATAATATTTCTAAACCGCCGTCGGCGCGTCCAAACACGTTCACAGACACAATATAATAGTAAAATGTATTCGCCAAGAAAAGACGCGCGTTTTATTTATTTATTTATTTATTACGGCTCGGCTCGAAAGAGATTAGAAAGAGGAGGAGAGAGGTGATAATATCGACGATGAAATAATGAAAATTAAATAAAAAGCGATATTATTCGATAGAAAAGTTGGTCGAAAACAAACGCGTACGAATCGTATATAAAACCGATATCGATTAAAATGCGATTCGACAATGCGAAATCCAAAACTCCGATCACGACAAAATAAAATAATATCGACGATGAAATGTTGAAAATAACTGAAAACAACAACGAACAGTAGAAGACACGGGGTGTGTTTTTCGATCGGAAATAGTTCACAGGATCGTCACAATAGATTGTTTTATGATTATAAAATGACGATTGATTTGGACGACTAAGAGTTAGTTTTTAATTGTTATGTAATTTTTCAAAGTCATCGGTGATGACGATTGTAATCGTCAATCATCACCGCCGAATTTATTTATATGATTCTCTTTTTTTTTCGATTTTATTGTTCATTTTGCCAATATTACCGCGGTCGTTAGTTTATTATTATTGTTCTATAAAAATAAAATATCGTCATATTGTGAATATTAAAAAATTGAAAAATAATTTATAAATCAGACGTAAAAGAAAAAATCGAGAAATTTTAACAATAATCGAGATGAATCGCTATGGCTAAATCGTTTGTTGCAGAAACCCCATAATAACCGTCACTTTTTTTCTTATATTCTATAGCCCTTCCCTTTAAACCTTGGTGAGTATACGAGTATATTGAGTATACGAGTATTGAGTATACGAGTATCGAGTATTATATTCGGAGTTGTGTGTAGAAGAACACCTCGGGAGGCAAAAAAAAAAAAAAACAGCTTTTGGGAAAACGATTGTAGTTTTTATCGAAAGTGTCGCTTGTAGGATTTCTGCAATAAGCGATTCGCTTCAGACGATAATGGTACAAAAATGTATTCGCGTGCGTATTCGGCTACTGGGAAAAGGCGCGTTTTTATTTATTTATTTATTTCGATAACGTAGTTACACTCGACGGCTCGGTAGAAAGAGATTGGAAAGAGGAAACGAGAGGCGACGACGGCGGATCACGAAATAAAATATAATATCGACGATAAAAATAATATATTGAAAATAAATAAAAAAACAAACGAATAGCGGTAGACGTGTGTTTTTCGATCGGACCAGGGGCGCAATAGATTATTGTTTTACGATTAAAATACGTAATCGAATTTATTGAAATGATTTTTTTATTTTATTGTTATAATTTTACTATAATTACATATTAAAATAATTTATAAATCGACAGTGAAAGAAATATCGAGAAATTTGGCCGGTAGTTTCGTTTTTTTATATAATGGAGCCCTTTTGGGAAAGGATTTTCCGAAATTCGAGCCCTACCGGGGTTTAAAAGGGGTGAAACGGGTAAAAATGAAAAAATAAGTTTATGAAATTTGGACGGTAGTTTCGTTTTGCGGTATATAGACACCTACTTAGAAAGGATTTTCCGAAATTCGACCCCTACCGGAGTTAAAGGGGATGAAAATGAAAAAACCGATAAGATAAAAAGTTATACTGCACGCGGGCGAAGCCGGGTTATTCCAGCTAGTTTTTAATAACAATAATCGAGATCAATGGCGATTACAAATCAATACGTTTTTTTCGCATAAAAAATAATCAATTAGACGTGAATTTTTTTTTTATAAACGAAATTAGGAAATGGAAAGTACAGATTGCGTCAATCACTCGGCATTACGTCGATGATAAATATCTTATCGATGAAAATAATTTCAAATTATCAGTAGGTAAGCGAAAATTATGAATTATTATATTTTTAAATCGGCTGAAATAAAGCGAAAAAATGTCTTCACGATATTCAAACGATAAAAATGTATTCGCGCGCGTTTTATTTATTTATTTCGATGACGAGCGGCGGCGGCGGCGGCGGCGGCGTCGTCGTACACTCGGCGGCTCGGCTCAAAAGAGATTAGAAAGAGGAGGAGAGGTGAATAATATTATTATTTTAAATGTGTTTTTTTCCTCTCGTCTTTTCGGCGGCGGCGTGGATCACAAGCGACGATAATATTATGAATAAAGCAGACAGAGAGAGAGAGAGAGAATTAGAAATCTCATATAAATGTATAATAAATTTCTCGTCGGGTACGATATTATTATTATAAAAGACACGACGACGACGACGACGGTGTGCCCCACCAACGACGGTCGTGTGTCGGCGCTTTTGATCTCTCGCCGCCGCTCGTAAAACCCAAACTCCGCCCTGAGCGCGCGGCGGAGGACAGGGGTGGTGGCGTAGTGGGCGACGGAGGAGGTTGGGCGTACCTCCCCGAAGGACACGCGGCGGCGGCGAGCGCGCAGGATAAAAAGGACGCCGCCGCGACGTCCCCGAGCATTATAATCTCGACGCGAGTCAAACCTGCACCTACCTTACCTTGTCGCCTCTTAAACCTCTTAAATTCGCCAAATCCGACGAGAAGAAACGAGACGATCTTTGCCACACGATGGACCGCACTTTCGTGTCTCTCTTGCTGCTGCTGCTGCTGTCGGCGACGACGATGACAAAGACCATGACCATAGCCGCCCCCGAATCCAGGACCGAAGCCGAAGCCGGGACCGTCGACGCCAGGATCGAAGCCGCGTACCAGGTGGCCGACGAGGCGTTCGCCCGGGTGGTCGCCAACAACTGTTACGAGATGTACGACCCGGAAAAGTGCCACGACCTGGCCGACCTGTCGCCCAAGGACGTGCGCCTCTACTTCGGCGGCGCGCTCGACGGCCTCGAGTCCGTGGTGGCCGTGCTGCCCGACAACGACGCCCAGCTGACCGGCAGGGCCCACGACGCCTACTTCGTGCTCGACCCGTTCCCGGCCTACAAGTTCGGCCATCCGGTGTTCATGTTCTTCGTGGACATCGGCGTGGCCGCGTGGAAGTGCGACAACAACGAGGGCATCTACACAGGTAACGAACAAATCACGTCATTATTTTTGTCCTCGCGGTGTGCCTTCTCTTTTTTTTTTTCAAGTGTTTTTCAAGTGTAAATCGATGTCATTTTATCGCGGCGGTTATTTCGAAATCGCCCGAAATCGATAGACTATTTGGCGAAAAGCGCGCTCGTTTTGCTGCCGAGTCCACGGGCTTCCCGTTTTTCGAAATTTACGGCGCTAAACTCGAATAATATCCGAGTATAAAGTCGTAGAACGATTCGCGTGGAATTATAACACGCGCACTCGCGGCGTGTTGGCCGTTGAAAAAATGTAATTTGGTTCGGCGCCATCGAATCGAAATTCGAGAATGTGAAAAAAGTCGACTACTCGTTTTAAAACTTAACCTCGCGACCCCTTAACTCTACGATATGTTTTTTTGTGTGTGTCGAATCGTCGTTTCGAAAAAAATCAACGGCGGCGTTTATGTCTCTCAGAGTTCTGACGAAACGGGCGAGTTTATAATCGACTAGCGGCGCGCGCGAGTTTATCGTTCTAATCGGTTGCGGAGAAATTCGCCGAGTTTTGAGTGTTTTTAATACTTATTTATATAAGTCATGGAAATCTTTCATCGTTTGCCCCCCCCCCCGTCCTTCCCTGTTATTTAAACGGCTAGTGTTTAAAATTCGTTAAATTCTGGTCAATACTTATGTTATGAATTAATTGTCAAACTTAATTGTATTTAAGTATATATTAAAGGGGTAGATCGCGGGGGTTTCTATTAAATGAGCGCGTTAAAAACTTAAAAACGATTCGATTAAAAGCGTAGGGCGTCCGCGTTATATTGATATTGTAGTAATAGGATTACCTTATTAACGACGACGATGTAAACTGCTTTCGATACTCTTTCGCACGCGTCGTCAACCTTCTGATTTAGTCTTTGTTTCCTGATCGTCGCGTCTTTTAAATCTGTAAACAATTAAGGATAGGTAAGAGAATTTTCGCAACGACTTTATATAATAATATTGTACCGAAACTATTTATATTTACAGACTCACCTCGATTTAACGTAAACGGCTGGGGCGAGTTTATCGTTCTAATCGGTTACGGGAAATTTGCCGAGTTTTAATATTGTATTATACGAATATCTTTCTTGGAATCGTTTGCTCCCCCGGTCGAGGTCCTTCCCTATTATTTAAACGACTAGTGTTTAAAATTCGTTAAATTTTCGTCAATACTTTATTTTATGAATAAAAATTGTCAAACTTAATTGTGTTTAAGTATATATTAAAGGGGTAGATCGCGAGGGTGTCTATTAAATGAGCGCGTTAAAAAACTTAAAAACGATTCGATTAAAAGCGTAGGGCGTCCGCGTTATAATATATTATGTGTTATAGTAATAGGTTTACCTTATTGACGACGACGAAGTAAACTGTTTTCGATACTCTTTCGGACGCGTCGTCAACCTTCTGATTAAGTCTTTTTTTCCTGACCGTCGCGTAGTCTTTTAAACCTGTAAACAAATAAGGATAAATCGTAAGAGAATTTTCGCAACGACTTTATATAATAATATTGTACCGAAACTATATTTATATTTACAGACTCACCTCGATGAACGACTCGTAAACGGCTGGGGCGAGTTTATCGTTCTAATCGGTTACGGGAAATTTGACGATTTTTAATATATTATATGATATGAATACCTTTCTTGAAATCGTTTGCTCCCCCGGCCGAGATCCTTCCCTATTTAAACGACTATATGGTGTTGAAAATTTGTTAAATTCTGGTCAATACTTATGTTATGAATTAATTGTCAAACTTAATTGTGTTTAAGTATATTAAAGGGGTGGATCGCGGGGGTGTCTATTAAATGTGCGAGTTAAAAAACTTAAAAACGATTCGATTAAAAGCGCGAGGCGTCCGCGTTATATATTATGTATTATAGTAATAGGTTTACCTTTTATTGACGATGTAAACTGTTTTCGATACTCTTTCGCACGCGTCGTCAACCTTCTGATTTAGTCTTTGTTTCTTGACCGTCGTCTTTTAAATCTGTAAACAAATAATCGTAAGAGGATTTTCGCAACGACTTTATAATATATAATAATTGTATCGTAACTATTTAATATTTACAAACTCGCCTCGAAAACATGACATGACGTATCCGCGTTTCGTAATTTTTCCATTCGAAGACGACCTGGACAAAACATCATCGTTATAGTTATCAAATAGTTATGGAATAGAGTAAATTCGTCGGGCGGTTTAAACGACGATCGTCACAACGTGTATTACACGTCGCAGGATTCGACGGAAATCCGACACGAACTCGATGTCCTCCCAATCTATTCGATAAAACATACCGTTCTCGTTCGACGTATTCGCGAATCGTTCATGATTTACGCCCTCCGTCGTCCGCCCAAAGAAACGTACCGCTCTAATATGACGGTTTACACAATCCCAACGTTGGCACTAAAACCGTTCAAATCTAAAACGATAAATTCCAATTCAAAATGACGACTTTAAACTTGAAATAATATAATATAACAATCCGTATCCGCGATATCGTTAGTATATAGTATAGTGGAATACGTAGATTTACACCGAAAACGTGCCCTCGCACCGCTTTCCGTCCCGAGCGAGACTTCTACTAATCTACTCCAAGTACAACACCACCCCACGCCGCCGCGCATGTTTTTAAATTAGGGGATGTTAATAACTCTCGCGGCAAACGGAGAGAGGGTGGGTTGGGGGAGAAGGAAATGATTTTATTTATTATAATATAATATTATACGCACGTACCCAATGGTTATTTTTCTCGCCGCGTCGTCGTCGGCGGCGGCCAAAGCTCCACAAAGAGCCGCGGCGGCAGGCCGGGGGGTCAGCCACGAGCCAACAGGTTTTGATGTGTGCCGACGCCACAGCAGGTCCTGCAGTCCTGCGCCTTTGTGAGCCGCCGCCGCCGCCGCCGCCGATCGGTCTTAAATATATAATAATGATAATAATAACGACGTGTACGTCTCTGTTTTTACTACGCGCGCCGACGACATACGTTATATTAACGACGACGCTCGAGAGCTGCCCCGCACACCTGCCGCGTTATCCTGCCGATCCGAGAGAGTTTCCGCGTTTTCGAGCGGGCCCACCCCGCAATCATTAAATCACGCGCGCGCGGTGGTCAGACTACGAGAGCCGCGACGTCGTATCTGCTTGATGATTTCGAGCTGAGAATTATTAATTATCGCGCGAAACTCGACCGAGGAGAAACTATTTCGAAACGACGATTGTCGGTTACGAGCGGCGTAAAATCGTCGTTTTTTCAAAATTCTACCGAAAATTCAAACGATTTCTACTCGACCGGGCGCGCGAGTATGGGCAAGGGAGGGGGGGGGGGGGGGTGGAGGGGCGAGAGACGATATTTTCTTTATTCAAAAACTCGACAAATAATAATATTATCGAATGCGCGCGCGAAATATCGATTTCGACGAGAAAATTGACCTCTGCAAATTGTTGCGAGAATAATCGCGAAATCGTCTAGAGTAGAAACTTTCGTTTAAAAAAAGCGTATTACCCGTCTTCTCGACGTCGAACCGACGACGTTTTCCTCCCCGTTTTTCCCACGCCTTGTTTTCGTCGTCGTCGTCGTTTGCCGCCGCCGCCGCCGCCGAGCATCTGTCGAAAAACAGTCAGTGTTATTATAACGATATTATTATTATTATTGTTATTATTAGACGGAAGAGAATAATCATTGTTATATACTATAAAAACCTTTTTAATATTATTATCGCGCGAAGCTCGGACCGAGGAGAAACTATTTCGAAACGATTGTCGGTTACGAGCGGCGTAAAATCGTTATTTTCAAAACAATCGCGCGACAAAATTCTACCGAAAAAAAATAAATAAATAAACGTTTACCAAAAAAAAAAAAAAACGATTTCTACTAGATCCTTTTCCCGGGCTCATAAGTATAGGCAAAGAGGGGGGGGGGGACGATATTTTCTTTATTCAAAAATTCAACTCTCTCGCCCGGATCATCGCTTTTCGATGATACGTATATTAACCAAGCGAAAAATAATAATATTATCGAATACGCGCGCGCAATCGAAACGATAATACGATTTCGACGAGAAAAAAAACCTTAAAAAAGTTGACCTCTGCAAATTGCTGCGAGAATAATCGCGAAATCGTCTCGAGTGGAAACTTTCGTTTAAAAAAAGCGTATTATTACCCGTCTTCTCGATGTCGAACCGACGACGTTTTCCTCCCCGTTTTTCCCACGCCTTGTTTTCGTCGTCGTTGCCGCCGCCGCCGCCGAGCATCTGTCGAAAAACAGTCAGTGTTATTATAACGATATTATTATTATTATTGTTATTAGACGGAAGAGAATAATCATTGTTATATACTATAAAAACCTTTTTAATATTATTATCGCGCGAAGCTCGGACCGAGGAGAAACTATTTCGAAACGATTGCCGGTTACGAGCGGCGTAAAATCGTTATTTTCAAAACATAGCTCGACAAAATTCTACCGAAAAAAAATAAATAAATAAACGTTTACCATAAAAAAAAAAAAAACGATTTCTACTAGATCCTTTTCCCGGGCTCATAAGTATAGGCAAAGAGGGGGGGGGGAGACGATATTTTCTTTATTCAAAAATTCAACTCTCTCGCCCGGATCATCGCTTTTCGATGATACGTATATTACCAAGCGAAAAATAATAACGCGCGCGCAATCGAAACGATAATACGATTTCGACGAGAAAATAAACCTTAAAAAAGTTGACCTCTGCAAATTGCTGCGAGAATAATCGCGAAATCGTCTCGAGTGGAAACTTTCGTTTAAAAAAAGCGTATTATTACCCGTCTTCTCGACGTCGAACCGACGACGTTTTCCTCCCCGTTTTTCCCACGCCTTGTTTTCGTCGTCGTTGCCGCCGCCGCCGCCGCCGCCGCCGAGCATCTGTCGAAAAACAGTCAGTGTTATTATAACGATATTATTATTATTATTGTTATTATTAGACGGAAGAGAATAATCATTCTTGTTGTTATATAACAACGTTTTAATATTATTATCGCGCGAAGCTCGGACCGAGGAGAAACTATTTCGAAACGATTGCCGGTTACGAGCGGCGTAAAATCGTTATTTTCAAAACAATCGCGCGACAAAATTCTACCGAAAAAAAATAAAATAATTATAAACGTTTACCAAAAAATAAAACGATTTCTACTAGTTCGTTTTCCCGGGCTCATAAGTATAGGCAAAGAGGGGGGGGGGGGAGACGATATTTTCTTTATTCAAAAATTCAACTCTCTCGCCCGGATCATCGCTTTTCGATGATACGTATATTACCAAGCGAAAAATAATAATATTATCGAATACGCGCGCGCAATCGAAACGATAATACGATTTCGACGAGAAAATAAACCTTAAAAAAGTTGACCTCTGCAAATTGCTGCGAGAATAATCGCGAAATCGTCTCGAGTAGAAACTTTCGTTTAAAAAAAGCGTATTATTACCCGTCTTCTCGATGTCGAACCGACGACGTTTTCCTCCCCGTTTTTCCCACGCCTTGTTTTCGTCGTCGTCGTTTGCCGCCGCCGCCGCCGAGCATCTGTCGAAAAACAGTCAGTGTTATTATAACGATATTATTATAATTATTAGACGGAAGAGAATAATCATTGTTATAACAACGTTTTAAGATTTTTACGACCGAGACACGAGTAATTATTTATCGTCGCGTTCGCCACGGGGAACCGTTTGAATATTATCGTACAAGTCTTCGCGACGCGCGACGTATCAAAACACCGCGCGCTCGTAATAAACACGACGACCTAGCCCAACGTTTGCCCTCGTTCCCCTACAAAGCCGCGGCGGCGGCGGCGGCTCGTATCGTTTTCCAAAAGTTTTTCCCGTCTCGCGCGAAACGAGAGATAAAATGGGTAAAAAATAATATATTATATAATATGATTTATAAAAAATGGAAAATAAATAAACAAAGTAATTATATCCGATGATGATTTTCAAATCGAAACCTGTCGTGACTTTTTAATTTCATTATCGTTTAAATACATATTATTATGTTTTTATAGTTTGTATAAAAATAATTTTACATATTATTTAATAATGTTTTGTAAAAACCAATTCGAGCAACGCGTAATACCCGACATTAAAAGTGTTTTTAGCCGAGTCGATTATTTTATGAATTTATCGGACGTTTCGGGCAAACCCAACCCTTTTGGAATTTCTGTTTTAGAATTTACCTCCCGTTATTGTCAACACGATCGAGAGTAGTAAAGATAGTATTATTTTAACGTAAATTGAGAAGAGAAGAAAAACACTAATCGAAAAACATAATAGTGTTTTTTTAGCCGAGTCGATTATTTTATGAATTTATCGGACGTTTCGGGCAAACCCAATCCTCTTTGAATTTCTGTTTTAGAATTTACCTCCCGTTATTGTCAACACGATCGAGAGTAGTAAAGATAGTATTATTTTAACGTAAATCGAAAAACGAGTAAAATACAGACATTTTAATAAGCGCTTTTAGTCGAGTTTTTCTAAAGTTATTCGTCGACAGTTGGGAAATTTCAAAAAGTATGCTAAACGCGCGACTCGTTCGGTCGGTTTTTTAAAACTCAATCTAGTCCGAGCACGATTATCGTATTGTTTACGCGCGCGTTTACTTTACAATAATTGTAAAGTTACAATTACAATTACAATTACATAATTGTTGTGTTTATACTCGCGTGCACGTGACGACAAGTGCTGCGGTGTTTGTATACTTTTAAACAGTGTACAGTTATCATTATGAGTTTGAAAATAATAGTTTAAAAATTAGTTAAAAAGTAAAAAGTATACAAACACCGCAGCACTTGTCGTCACGTGCACGCGAGTATAAACAGAACACTCTAAATGTATCATTACGTAAATAAATCAAAATATTTCAAGCACGTAATGCGCGCTAAATATGTAAACGTATTATTTCGACTATAGCGAATATTCAAGTAGTATATTATTATTTATTGTAATCGAACGTTAAATTGTTATTTATTATTGATTATTCGCATTGGCCGCGTCTCGTAGATATAAATTTTGATAAGGCCGGGGGCAAGTGTCGACGGTCATAATTATCTCATTAATCGAACCGAAATTTAATTTAAAAATTCTTATTATTGTTTTATTACGACCGATTGAGTTTTTTTCCAAATCAATTTCCAATGACAATACGAAGAAACGTTTTCACGCGTCATTCGATCTGGCGACAATCGTTTAGGGGAAAGAAAAAGCTCGAGCAAAACGGGGGGACGATCGAGGGGCAAACGAATGGAAAAGTTTACTCGAAAACGACGCGACTCTTCGACGCCCCGCGAACAATAACGTGTTATAAAACACGAAAATAATGCCCGACCGACCGTTGTGCGTTTAAGTGCCTTTCGCTTTACAAGAGATTACCCCTAAGGATACGTCCTTTTTCTAAAAACTATCAAATAAGAGGTGTACGTAAGGATAATGTAGCGTTTTACCCGAAATGCATTATTATATATTATGATAAATAAATACGTACCTCTCGCGATACAACAATGCGTCGCGGCGTCCCGGTGTCGTCGGTGTTTGTGTTTTCAATTAACCGTAATATTGTTGTTGTTGTTGTTGTCGTTGTCGTTACACAAGACTGGCGCGTCGTCGCGGCGTCCGGCTCGTTTGATCTCTATACAATAAAATAATATTATTATGTATATTATTGTTCATCTCGGATTTATAAAATCGTTTGTCGTCTCGTGTACTATAACCTACCTACTCTCAAACGACAACACCTCCGCCGCGACGGTCAAAAGTGTTCGTAGTGGTTTTTCGAGCGCGAGGTATAAACAGCAGAGGACAATCGCGACGAGGAGTCGACGATAAACGCTCGAATTTCTCCATTTCCAGCGTTGAATTCAGTACGCCAACAGCGCAAACGACGTCAAACGCGACCTGTTGATTACTACTCCCGCGAGACGCCCTGAACGATCGTGCGTCCGTTTTTCGGCCAAACAAACCTGTCGAAACAAAAACCAATCGAAACGACCAACGTCCGAATTATTAAAATATACGCGCGCGTTAGCAGAGTGCAGTAGACAAGCAAATTACCGTTTTTTTTTTTCACTCGTCGCGCTTTTTCAATAGCTTTTCTCCGTTTCTCTTTCGCGAAGTTTCAGTGATTTTCAAAACAAAAAAATTACGTACACACGACACTGTAAATAATAAATCGACATAATTATTACGTATTATTGAAAAACGAAAAAAAGTCACATTTTATATGATCGTTTGCGAAAAAAAGTATATAATGTCTCACAAAGATCTAAACTTTATAGATTATCGTGACGTTCTACAGTTTAAAGTTTACTATTCCTTTTCTTTTTAATTAATTTCACAACTCTATTTTAATCGATTATAATCGTTTTAAACGGTCGTCGTAATCGCTAGAAAATTTAATCGATTCGTCGTCGTCTAATATGTATTAAAAGAATCGGAGAAAACGATTTTATGAAAATCAAACAACTCTATTGCCAGCGCTGGAAATCTAATCTTTTCAAACAATCGCGCGCGTCGTAAACGGTAAAAATGTGAAGAAAAAAAAAACTACCTCTAATAATATGACGCGAAAAGTCATAATTCCGGTGTAGTTCGTAAAGTTTCGATAAATACTCGCAGCAAACGCTGCAGTTCAACCCCATCGCCCAAAAAGTTTAATGCACCTGCTCGTTCGTTGCACGTCATCATCATGCACTAGTTTACACAGCGCGAACGAAAGATGGCGAAAAACAAATAAACGGCTAAAAATAAAAATAATAAAAATTCGAAAAAAGATTGAATTGAAAATTTGTACGTAAATTTAAAATGTAAACGGTGGGGAAAAAAAACAAACGGGAATTCGAGTGAGGGAGACTTTGATTACGACTAGGGGGGGGAGGGGGGGAACGACGATAATAATAAATACTAATAATAATAATAATGAAAACCAGTTTGGTTACCCTTGAATTAATAATAATACAAAGGTGAGGCTCGCAGAGAGTATACTCTAATTGTTTAGTGCGTGTAATATTCCTTTTGAACGAGCCGCGATGCCGCTCCTTTGATCCTCGCCGACCATATAGCTTCTGTCGGCGGCGATTGTCGTCGCGAGTGACGTCACCTGAAATCACCTGCTCGGCCGTATAATAATAATAATAATAATATAATATTATGTGTTTTAATAACGCCGCCGTTATGAGAAAACGGAAAAAAAAAAAAACATAAATAATAAACGAGTGCGCGCGCGCGCGCACGCCATAACGCACCCCGTCCGCCGAATAATAATAATCACGCGCGTTCTCGTAAAGGATTTAATAATACTCCTGGAAAGGATTATTATATCAAGTATAAAAATTACCTGCAGTCTATTTCCCCCGGCCGCCCCCGGATTGTTATTTATGATGATCAGGGGCCCGAAAGTCCGTGCGTTCGCTTGTTTTTATTGAAAAACCGCTAGATTTTACTATCGACTGCATGTTTGAGTCAAATGACGTGTAATTGACAAAATAATTAAAATACTATCAGAAAATAATGACCAACGATTTGAATATATATTTTAAATACGCACCAATTTCTCCGGTCGATGTGGAACGGGAGCTTTTCTTCGGCGTACGAAAATATGTTGCGGCAGCAGAACATTCCAACACGTTTAAAAACGTACATAAATTAATAAATGTTTTTATAATTATGTACCAGAAATTTAAATAAAAATCGCGAGTAGTATCGTAACTCGTAATTAGGGCTGGGATTTCGATGCACTTTGCATTGTTTTCCAAAGCTTACTGCAGTGCAATGCTCGTCTTGTCACAAATTCGTTTTATGTACATTTCAATGAGAATAAGAAAGTTTATTCTGCATTTTTTAGTTTTTAGGTCATTTTCTTAATTTTTTAGGGCATTTTAGAGTTTTTGGAGCATTTTTTGAGTTTTTTTTAAACCAAGTGCATGAATTTGAAATTTTATTTTAAGATTTTTACACCAACATGGTTTTTAAATAAATATAACGGATTATAAGTAGGTGTTCGTAATTCGTATTATATAATGTATTTACAGTTTACACTTGTAATAGATTTTTATAATGCATTTTTAAAACTTTTTATTGTAATATATACTAAAATTATTAAAAAAAAAAAAATTTTTAGATAATAAAAGCATTTTTTTAGGGCATTTTTCGTGGTTTTTTAGGGCATTATTTAGAGTTTTAAGGTCATAAAAACATTTTTTTTAGGACATTTTTCGGGGTTTTTTAGGGCATTAAATTCCCAGCCCTACTCATAATATTTATGAGGGAAAAAAAGGACATTTTTAAGCGCAAAAGTGCATACATATTTCGGTAGTTTTTATAGTGCACAAATTAATAAGGCCCTGTTTAAGATTATATATTATCAAAAAGTACTATTATAGTGTTACTCGCGTTTCTTCTCGTCTGCGACGACGCGCGACGGTCGTGATTATGAGATGATTTAAAAACTACGCGACGAAAACACGTTAAACTTTTCGATTCGTCGTAAATTTTATGTTTCGGCGAAATTTACGACGGATTCGAACTATCGTATCGCGCTCCGGCGTTTCGGGGTTAGGCAACACATTTTACTTTCACATCGGTGGTTTCGTCGATTTTCAAACGCGCGCGGCAACGACGTTCTAATAGAGCGGTAAACGAGTGTTTTTTTTTTTTTAGCTCGCCGTTTACGAGACGATAACCATCGCGCGTTTTAAACGAAAGGAAAACACCTTTAAAACAACAACGCGCACGCGATCGAAACGACACCACATGTTACCGTCAAACCGCCGTGTCGGTAGCGAGTAAAATCCGATTATAAAAAATCGTTTGGATCGCCAAAGTTATTGTTATTATTATACAAGACCGGAGAGTAAATATTATATTTTTATCGCGCGGTACCACCACCCATTTATCCTGCGATTTATCCTGCGCGATCGATTTAAATCCTGGCCCTAATTTTTCAACAAACACCGCGTAAAAACGAGTCGTAAAAAGAGTCGGCGCGCCACTCGGATGTCACCAGCGCCGCAATCGGATTATTTTACGATTAAAACACTAGCAAAATATTGTATTATTAAATATATGAAATTATTTTAACTATATTAAATATAATATTTAAATTTAATAATAAAATAAAGGACTTGATTAAAAAATACGTAATCGATTACGTTAGTTTTTAATCGTTTAATCGTTTTTCAAAGTAATCGTTAATCATCACCGTTGAATTCATATGATTTTTTTTATTATTATTATTTTATTGTTAATTTAGCCATCTTTATTTTCGCCGTATTATGAAATATATAAAATTATTTTAAAACAAACTATTAAATATATTTAAAGAATAATAAAATAAAGGTCTTTATATTTAAATACGTAATCGATTACGTTAGTTTTTAATTGTTTAATCGTTTTTCAAAGTAATCGTTAATCATCACAGCTGAATTTATTAATATTATTATTTTATTGTTAATTTATTAGCCATCACGTGTCAAATACCTATTGTTAAATTAATTCGTTGGTTTGTTTAAATTTTTTTTGCAAATACCCAATTACCCCGATATAATAATATTATAATAAAGACGATTTTCGTTCTAAAATGAAATAAATGTTTACTTATTAGAAAAATAATCGGGAACATGTAACTATAGGTAACGATTAAAAAATTTACGAACAATAAATAAACAAAATAAATTAATTAATTAATTAGACGTGAAATAAAATCGAGAGAAATTTTAATAACGAAAATTAATCGTGATTACAAATCAATAAATCGTTTAATGATTAAATTATTATTTTATTTTTTAGTGATTATCGATTACATTATTTTGTAGTGGTGATTAATGATTATAAATTTTAACCGTAATATCATCAATGAGATTACAATTTGCCCGACACTGGATGCCTCCACACGGATACCTCCTCCTACTCCTACTCGCACACGTGTCAATAATTCGGCAATAAAGCTAATTGACTCGGCCAACGTCGTCGTGTGCTGACCCCCGCGGGTTCCGAGTAAATTCGCCGGCGAAATAAAATCGAAAAAAAAAAAACCGAAGAGACGTCTTTGTTCGCGAGCGCGAGTTTTCTCCGACGACGACGACGACGACGACCGAAATATATCTATTGTCGTCGCCCGTCTGTTTTTATTGCAATCATCGCGCGGCGCAATCGAAACGTGAAATATTGCAATTATTTTAAAATCGCCAAACACTCGATAATAGACGTCAGATGTTCTAAAAAAATATTGCGCTCGCTCTAAATCGATTACATCAAAACCTACCGCAGGCACAACACGCGGAGGATACCCTCACGATGACTAGTAACCAAATGGAGGGGGGGGGAGGGGTAAAGGATAATATGAAATATCGCGCGCGCGTTTTTACCCTAATTTATAGCTTATTATTAAAATAAAACTCGGCCAAATTATTATTGAAAAACTCACTCGTTTTCCTTTTTGACAACGTTCGATTCCAACGCACCGACGACGACGGCAGCCGCAGATTTTGTCGGATTCCGTCGAAATTTCTAATTCAAACGCCTAAAGAAAAAAAGAAAATAGTTACTACGAAACGTCCGTAAAGAATATATCGCAATAAAACTAGGCCAACTAGTTTCAAAATCTTACTAGTTTTCCTTTTTGACATTCGATTCCAATGCACCGACGACGGCAGCCGCAGATTTTGTCGGATTTCCGTCGAAATTTGTAATTCAAACGCCTAAAGAAAATAAAAATCGTTACTACAAAAAATGTCCGTAAAGAATATGAAATATCGCGCGCGTTTACCCTAATATATCGCATATTATTATAATAAAACTAGGCCAAATAATTTCAAAATCTTACTTGTTTTTTTTTTCACATTTGATTCGAACTCACAGACGACGGCAGCCGCTTCTCGCGTAGATTTTGTCGAAATCCGTCAAAACTTGTAATTCAAACGCCTAAAGAAAAAAAGAAAATAGTTACTACAAAACGTCAGTAAAGAATATGTCACATATAATTATAATAAAACTGGGCCAAATTATTTAAAAAAACTCACTCGTTTTCCTTTTTGACATTTGATTCCAATGCACCGACGACGACAGCCGCTTCTCGCGCAGATTTTGTCGAATTCCGTCGAAATTTGTAATTCAAACGCCTAAAGAAAAAAAGAAAATAGTTACTACAAAAATGTCCGTAAAGAATATGAAATATCGCGCGCGTTTACCCTAATATATCGCATATTATTATAATAAAACTAGGCCAAATAATTTTAAAAACTTACTCGTTTTCCTTTTTGACATTTGATTCGAACGCACAGACGACGGCAGCCGCTTCTCTCGCAGATTTTGTCGAATTCCATCGAAATTTGTAATTCAAACGCCTAAAAAATAAAAAAATAATAAATCGTCACAAAAAAACGTCCGATATATATATTTTTCCCCGCGAGTGTGTGACGACACCGCGCGGGGCAAGGAAGAGACGAGATTTTTACACAAACTCTTCCGACATTTTTTCCCCAATTATTCCGTCGGTATTTCACAGAGAAAGACTCGCGCGCGCGTCGCAGTCAAATCGATAGGTCACATTCCTCGGAATCTAAAACACACGACATCGGGGAACCACCGCCGCCGCGCCGGCCTAAATTACCATCGCGATGTTTATCTCCGAGCGCCGCGCCGTCGGAAAACGAAAAAATCGCTCGCGTCCGACGACAATAATTAACAAACAAATAAAACGTTATTTTTTTAATCTCTCGCGTCCATCGCAGTAAACGAGTCGTTAAAACGACGCTAATCTCCCGTTTATCTCATCGAAACTATATTATCGTATAACAAAATATTATTAAATATATAAAACGCTGTAAATCCAAACTATTAAATATAATATTTAACAATATTTCGTTATTATTTATGAGTGGTTAACCGTTAAATATTAATATAATAATTACTTTTATTAGTTGCCGCGGGGCGATCGGAAATCCGCGCGAACGATAAATGAAAAAAAAAAAAACCGTTTAGCACCGACGAAAACAGGTCCGCCGAGCGTTTTTAGACCTCGTTATTTACAACGCGCGAGAGAGGTCGACGGGAAAAAAAAATCATTGACGTGATATATTTTTTTAAAAAAAACACACACGACGAGCAGTCACATTTTATTACCGTCAACACTTCGGGGACTGCGTAATAATAGTTTATGTGTTTACAAACACAATGTGCGAACGAAAAAAAGAAAAAAAACGGCGAGAGAAAACAAAAACATCGTTCTTGCCGAATTTTATCGCAGGTTTATATTATTATTATTCGAAATTTCGAGGTCCTGAGTCCTGGTCCTGACACACACACAAACGTCCCGTTCGACATTAGAGTTAAAAAGAAAATCGTTTTAGTTCGAAAAATAGTATTCGCGATATCGTAAATTATAATTATTCCATCTGTTACTCACGCGTTTTGGAAATACAACTGCACCGTGGGAAAGTGGTATTTTCATGTGGTTTACGTTTCGTTGCAGTTTTGAGCGACAACAGGACCACTTGCTCGCAAATGGTGCGCAGCCGGTATTGCAACGAGCGCCCGTTGTCCTCGTCCTGGGACTGCCAGATGAAATTCCTGCCGATAGTGGTGCCCGCCATAAGCGACCGGCTGCAGGCCGACAACTTG
Source organism: Drepanosiphum platanoidis (assembly GCA_948098885.1). NCBI lineage: Eukaryota > Metazoa > Arthropoda > Insecta > Hemiptera > Aphididae > Drepanosiphum > Drepanosiphum platanoidis. The sequence continues at coordinate 1,377,148 of OX402541.1, read as the reverse complement.
CTCAGGTGCCTGGACAGCAAGGACACGTTCCTCAGAAACTGCCCGCTGATCCGGGACGACGGCGCCGAGTTTTCGGACGAGTGCAACCACCTCAAGACCAACGGCAGGGGCTGCAGCACGACCAGCTTCAATTGCAACTCGCACAAGCCAGTCAACCAGGTACCCAAAATAACGAGCGATACAATAATAATTTAAATTTATATTATTTATTACTTTTTTTTTTTTTTCCTTTTCCAGGCCGTCATGCTGTTCGGAGGTTGGAGCCGCAACATAGCCGATTTCGTCACCTATTTCGACTTGGTGTCGATGAGAAACAAACTCATGTCCTGGGGATTCGCCGAGAACAACATCCGCACGTTCTTCGCCAACGGCATCAACACGTACGCGCGCAACGACGACGGTGAGAGCGCGAAACACGACGGTTTTTTTTTTCTAAATAATATATTTTAAACGTACGCGACGACGTTATATTTTATTATAATATTATCGTTCCGACACAATGACTTACAGACAGCTACGCGTACGCGCCAAATATCATACGCAACGTCGAGGCCGCGGACAAGCTAAACGTTCGCAAGTACATCAAAGGCATCTGCAGCGCCGAGAAGTGTGCGGAAACGTTCTTCCTGTACATGTCCAGCCCGTCCAGAAAAGACGGAAACTCTTTGCTCTGGGACGCCAACGGCGACGGATTGGTGAGTTTCGCGTCGTTTCCGTTCTCTAGAAACGCATTTTGAGGGGGGAGGGGTCAGATCGACAAAAAAAACTCGATGGAATTAAACGTAAAATAAAAGGAGAAGGACGATTATTGTATTATATCCTGGCGGGACGACGAACGAATGGAATAAAAACAATACGCGTAATATTATTATTATATAATATAGAAACGAATAAAGAGTTTTGTGCGGTTATGAAAATTTAAGGGAGAAAAAAACGTATTATAATGAAAAACAAACGTCGTCGCCGGCCGACGATATTGTTAAACGCGCGTCGTCGTTTTTAAAATAATAAAATATACTCTCTCTCTCTCGGGAGACCGACAATCCGGTAAAAAAAAAAACACGCGGCCGAGAAAAGGATACGCGTCACACGCAAAACAAAGTATTTATATTATAAAGTCGTTTATCACTCACCGCGATTTCGTTTCCGATTATTTTCGTCGTCGAAATTTCACGGAAAAAAAAAAAATATGAAAATATTTTATCTGGTTTCCAGGTGGACAACGACGAGGTGTACTTGATGAAAGAGTTCGTGTCGGACATCGCTCACTGCTTGGCGCGCCGCGTCGTCGTGTTCGTCGACCAGAGCTTCAGCGGCCAGTTGACTCAGTACGCGCAGGTCAACCGCAGGCGCATGGCGAACGTCATGAT
>OX402541.1:696578-775578 GCA_948098885.1 Drepanosiphum platanoidis | reverse complement strand
GGGACGACGTCGCGTCCGCCGCCGCCGCCGTCACCGCCGCCGCGCCGCCGCCGTCGCCGTCGTCGTCGTCGTCGTCGTCGTCGTCGTCGTCGTCGGTAGAGAGGAGCAGAGGCCGCGGGGGGTATTATGCAAATATGAAATTCGAACGAAAGAATATTGTACACACCCGGACGAAGGTCGTTTCTGGTTTGGTGAGTTTTTTTTTTTTTTAAATTTTTTTCGCAGTTATATTTTCGACCGCTACACACACACGTTTTAACTACCGGTAGTTAACCTTTTTCGGTCGATTCGTGACGGAGTGTCTTTTTCGAGGGAGGGGGGGTTATAGGTGTCGCGCGGGCTCCCAGGATTTGAATTCGGCCTGCTCTACGAGCAGTACGTCGATTTCAAGATCTGTCGCGTTACGTCGTCGTTTTCCTTTTCGATATATTATTTGAAAAACATACGGAAAATGAAAAACGTCCGGCGCGTGCGTACTCGACCCTCCTCGCCGGAATATTATGACGGGGCTGCAATTTTAATGATTCGATGCCCCGAATCCAATATTATCGTTTATAATATTATATTATACCTCTCGCGATAACAAACTTCTTCGACAGTTACCCCATCTATCTGTACGACGTTGAAACGATAGGGTTTTTATTAAACGGCCAATTTCGAAATCGTCATCGCGTAATCGAACGAAAACGCGGAGTAAGGATTAAGCAGCAGCGAATCGGTAAAAAGAGATTATAATGTTCTCGCGCGATTCTCAGCTTCTTTTGTGTGTGTGTGTGTGTTTTGAAAAGAGATTTTCCTAACCGCGGGGATTAAGACTTTAAAATATTATAAAGATTTATAATCCCCGCGTCGCGACGACGTCGCGTCGGTGACGTTTAAAAGAATTCCGTGCGAAAAATATCGAAAATAAAATATAAACGTACGCGCGCGCGCGCGCGACGATCGGCGACTATAGGAATATCCCATACGTATTTCTGTATAATAATCGTGTTCTGCGTATGAAATCACAAAGCGTAGTATAGTCGATCGATACGGCCGTTCTACGGTTAAAACCTTTCGCGTACGACCTTAACGCCGTCCGCGTCAAATAGATTTCCATAATAATAATACGTCTGCGAGCACGCGAAACGTGCCCCTCCCCCACCCCCCCCTTTCTCGTTTATCGCTTAAAATGCCCCGATGAATTCAAATCGCGCGGGGGGGACCCCGGGGGAGAGCAAATCGTAACGTGACGCCGTACACCTACGCGTAAAATATTATAATTAAACATTTTGAAGTCAACTTCTTGAGACTGCACTCGGTTTCTACTATATTGTATGGAAATAGTTGTTTTAAAATATCGTTTAATAGCCGCGTCATATAATAATAATAATAATAATATCAGCGTGTGTTATTGTGGCAAAAAAAAAAATGAAAAAAAAATGTCGTATAATTTATTTACTAGTGTTTTTTTTCTTTCTAAATTACGTTCGTCGTCGTTGTTCGTTATGGAAAAACAAAATTAACGTTTTGCATTTTTTTTTTTCTTTTCTTTTCTTTTCTTTCTTTCTTTGATTTTCTATTCCGAGATATACGTAGATTTTCATCGTAATAATATTTTAATAATAATATATACATTTTTCGATATAGCAACGGGAATATTTGAGATGCAATGAATAATTTAATAAATAAAATACGTATAATATTGATAACTTTGTGTGTCATGCTTACCGGATCTGGTATACTCCGATATTCCGAAGAGCTTTCCCCTTGAATGCTTCGGTCGTCAGTCTTGTCACAGTCAGCTTCTTTCTTCAAAAACTGTACAACACAATAATCGCGGGTTTTCGATTAGAAAATATATAATATATTTATTTATATTTTTGTTTTTGTTTTCGACGGGCGAAATAAATTGACTAATTTTTCGTCGAGTAGGTATTAAAAAATTAATACGTTTTCGCGTGATAATTCATTTTCCGAGACGCTGCTTTACGTTTGGGTCGTTTGTCAGTGCAAATTAGGCGCTTTCGAGCAGCGACCGAATTTTCATTTCGACCCGATCTGGTCTGGGCTCTTCGAATTTCCCGCGTGATATAGAATAAATAGGTCGCGACGATAGTGACGCGTTTGGTCTGCAGTTTATCATAAACATAACATTCTCGTCCCGAAAACGACTACACGTATTTAGTATTTTTAGAATATTTTAAACCGATCAAAATATTAAATAAATACAATTTAAACGATAATAAAATAAAAATAAAGGACTCTAGTATTTAAATAATTTAATATACTCGTATTTAATGATATTTCGTTACGATCGAAATGATTATCATTTAACCGTGTATTAAAAATGCTTGTTTAAGGATTAAGGACTAAAAAAAAAATAACTCGAGTTGTCAATTGTCAACGCCTCGGATTCTCTATATGTGTCGAGAGGAAATTTTTTCAAAATCAATTCAAATCGTGTGTTCTAACGAAAGGTCTCTCGAATTTCAAGTATTGTTCAGCTGTAGGGATATTAAATTAATAACATATAGACAGAAACAATAATATTATAATGTTATTCGATATATCGTGCGTTATTGTGACCAATCTCTCGAGTGCCAGGAAAAAAATTCTATACGAATATTATTTCCGGTGCTTTCGAGGTCGTTTTATACGTTTTTATATTCAACGCGCGCGCCGAGAGAGCACCTATACCGCGAATCAGGCAGGTAGAGAGGTAGGCGTGTACTCGTAAAGCGCGTTCGAAAAATATTCCGAATAAAACACAGCGTGGACGGGCTTTGATTTTCGCTAATTATTATTATTGTTACTCGTTGGCTATCGATCTGCAGTGCAACCCCGATAAAAAGAAACCCGAAGGCGTAGCTGGACGGGAGTCGTCCGAGACGCGCGTAAAAATTTTTTTTAAAACGATCGGTTTTTTATTTCTCTGCTTTTTACTATTTAATTTTATTATCAATTTATACTACAACCACAGAAGGCGTTTGACATTTGAAGTACCGTTCGAATTCAGTTTTCAATTACATACGTACGTACGTTAATAAATCATTAAACACACACAGACAATAGACCGTTTACACAACCATTTAATAAGTGTTTTCAAATCAAAAGCATATATAATTATAAAATAGCTATGCCATTGATTGTATAATATTATATTCGCTCGCTTGTAAATGAATTCGTCGTGGCGAACGATGCCAATGATTGACGAAAAAAAAATCGTTTCTAATATACATAATATACAAGAATAAATATTCCACTCGGAACGACGAATTTTTTTTTGTTTTTGAAAGTCAGTTAACGCGGAATCGTATGGGATCGCGAGTGTTTGTTTTTATCGAATATATTCGATCCTGCTCGTGTGACGTCAAATTCGAAGTTAAAAACCGTATATACGAGAATGACCCGGGGAAATTTGATCTATTACGCGCGCGACGCGCGAACGTTCTCGCCGCGCGTATTTCAAGGCTGTCGAAACGCCTTTGTTTGGAGTTTATACACTTTACATAATGTAGTGCGCGACGTATATATATATACACACCGAAAACACATGCTAGGACGAGAATATAGACAAGGCCGAAATGTAGAAATCATCGCCACCGACGATACGCGGTGCTGCGTGGGACGGGAGAGAGGAGTATACGCGTATTATTACCATTGTAGAATTTACTGTGCAACGATGATGGGATGTAAATATTATGAGAGATGCGAAAATAAAACGACAATAATACTGAACTCGCGGAGAAAATTACGTTTCGAGACAACGCTCGCGGCGAAACGCGTCGGTTTGAACGTTTTTTCAACTCCAATTCGAGAAAGACTAGTTTTAATTATTTTACCCCCCGTATGTGTACATTTTCGCGCTTAAATTATTGAAATTATGCATTTATTTGTTCTCAATTTTGATTTCAGCACAAAGCACGACACGGTCTACTTGTACTGCAGTTTCTAATACGCACAAAATGTATCTCTCGAGAAGCGGAAACCAGTAGTAGAGGTACGTGTTGTTATCGATTCATTTTCACGCGGAACGTACGTGTTTTGTAAGGATAAAAAATGTAATAAATAATAATAATTATTCCAAAAATACGTAACAATATACGATTTGTGTCTTTACAAAATATATTAACATTTCGTTCGGAATCAACATTTTAAATTAATTCAAACCACTATAGTTTTTGAAATTTGAACGCGCGAGTATTATAATATTATTATTTAAATCGTGAAAACTGTGCTCGGCGGAGTAATATTTAGATTCGGCTAAATTTTACGAGTGTAACGATATTAATTGGTACATCAGTTCCGTTGACGTTTCCGAGTATTCTGAAATTAGTTTCAGCAGCACGTTTTTCGTTTAATTATCGTGAAAATAATAATCGAGAACGGTATGAATAAATTTAACCGACGGCGACGACGACGACGACGACGACGACGTTTTCGTTATTTCCGCGATATTTCCGCGACCGAGACACGGTCAAGATGCAAATACGAAATTTGGCAGATTTAAAATTAGAAATACACCGCTCGGCGGGTTTCTATTCCAAGTATAAATTCTCGAATCCAAAGTCTTTGAATCCCGAATCTTAATTAAACGACGCGTCTCTCGATCAGTTTGGTCGGTACCGAATTAGATTTGCCTTCTTTTTTTTTCCTCCTCTCTTTTCGTCGTCGCACATTATAATATTGTAAACTACGCGTGAAGGAGGATTTCCCGCTCGTATATAAAGTATTTGGGGGGGGGGGGAAAGAGTCATTAGTCATTTCAAAACCGGAACTTGATTTCTGTTCTTTAGGGCGCTCGCAAAACAGAACTTTTCCGTATATTATAGGCACGCGTATCTTTGTCGGCATAAAGTTTTATAATATTCTTTTCTATTGTTTTCCACATTCGAAAATGTTTATAATAATAATTGTTTTACCCTGTCGTGTACATTATTATTACATAATATTGTTATAAAATGAGAAAATTTTAATTCGCCAAACGGGTTGGTGTTTTTTTTTCCTTTCGAGTACGACAAATTCAAATTCACTCGTTCATTATAGAGTCGATAAAACAATAGTATTAAATCTTTTAATATAAAATAATAATAGGACGTGTTGGGGGTGAAGAGGCTCTCTCCACGACAAACACAACGACGATAGAACACGGGGGAGGAGGGGGGGGGAATCGTGATTTTATTATATTTTGAGACGTTTTTTGTGTGTATGAGCGGACAGAAATCGACAAAAAAAAAAAAAACGATTTTTCTCTCTCCGCCATAGTTTTACAAAGAATCCGTCACAAATTTAACGACTTAGAAACCAATATTGGTTTACTCGTTTAATAAAAATTCGCCGCGAGTTAGATAAATAATGTATTTTTTTCATTAATCGATTCCAACAAAAAAGCCGGTGAAAATTATTGTCGCAGTCGTTGTGTTTCTATATTTGATTATTTTTTTCATTTTTTTTCATATACATAATATAACACGCGTCGTCGTTCAAAATTGTTTCGTTGAAATTAAAAACATCCCATAGACAGCTTACTCACTCGTATTATTATTATTATTATTACACAAAAGAACGAGAAAACCCTCGCGTTTTAGTCGGGTCTTCTTCGCGAGTTTTCTATTCCAATTTACGAGAAATAATTGATTTTAGAGTCCCTAGAGTGCCGTTGTTCAGGCACCAAATCGAATAACCATGAATAAACTAGAATTATAGCGCAAACATTTCGCGAAAAGAAGAAGAAAAAAAAAAAACAGTAGACATAACGATAATGTAAACGAATTTTAATAATAAAACACGTTGTATATATTATATTATGTGTTATACACATAACGCGCTACAGGTGTTATTTTTATTTTTTACAGTTTTAAATACACATTTTGCCGATGAACGACGCGACGACGTTGCTCAGAGTGTAAGTATATAATAATATTATATTCGAATCGTTGTGAACTCTAATCAAGACGTGTCGGTATCTCTCTCGCGAGCATAAAGGTATCACACACTGTTGCAACAGTATGTGTTTTTTCAGCAAATCGCATTGTGCGATAATGTTTTATTTTAATTCGTTTTTTTAAACGTGTATTAAAAAAATTATCTCCACTCGCGTTATGATTAATTGTATTATATTAAAATCGCTCGTTGTTGTTTTAGTTTATCTCGTCGTCGACAATATTAATTCACCGATACGGGGGCCGAATCAGATCGTCGATCTGCCCGTCATCGGCCAATTGCATTCGTATACGTTTTCCGCAATATTATTCTGACGATCTCAAAGGTTATGGAATTAGGTTAGTTTACACTAAAATATCGAATAGTAATGCGATGAAAACAAAAAATTCATAACTCTTGTAGGTATATACATAATATAATATAGAATAAGTCGCGCGCAGGCTCGAATCGAAAAGAAAGGGTAATCCTTTATCTTTTTCACACGTCAAATTCACTCCTTCTAATTTAATAAAAGAACGCGTCGTCGTTCCGTCTTTATTTTAATTTTAAAATTTACGAGTGACGAAGATTGACGATTTTATTATACTCTGCAGGGTTCGGGCATTCGGGCCCGATTTGGGGACGTGTGTGTGTGTGTGTTTACGTTTTTTTCTCTCCCTCCGAAATACGTATATCGCATTACCTACTTATTGTTTTTTTTTTTCCCACTCCGAACTAATGTTGTCTTGTCTTGAAATTTTTCGTTTCAGATTCTGAGCGAAGCGAGAAGAAGTGCATATATATTTATTCAAGCGCATATCGATTGTTGTTTGCACGAGAATATAACCGAGACGAAAAGAAAACAGACGAAATAGATTTCAAAAACAAAAACAATTTATCTCACAAAAAAATATTAGGTACGTATGTATATGATATTATTATTATTATTATTATGAAACGATAAAAACGTTTATTCACAACACGTGGTGGGACAGGTATGGCGCGCGACGCTTTGCATGAACTCAAACTTGAATATTTTTTAACGAATAAACGAAATAATTCTGTTTGTTCTAAAAAACAAAAGATAAATGTTAAAATATCGATTTCAAAGTACAAAAATTAAAAAAAATTCAAGTACCTGTCCAAACAAAAACGATTTGTGACTGTAGAAATCGACGAAAGTCATAAACGCGATTGAGAAATGTAATCGCGTAACGAATTAAAAATCGAAAGATCAAATTGTCCACGTAATATAATTTAAACATGTTACATGAACTCGTGTATACGATATAATATTTCGATACCGAAAACGGTGTAATCTCTTGACCGCGTGTAATGGCTTGACGTAAAAAATTGTAATTTATTTGCCCCAAAACCGCTATGATGAATGTAATTGATAAATTGAAAATTAGAAATTGAAAATTAGGAATTATAATATATATCGCACTCTAGTGCGATCTAATAAATTCCACGCATTTCGAAAATCGTTTAGTTTAAATTTTAAAAAAAAAAAATCTTACACGCAAATAATAGCGACGCCGGACGGGCGAATTAGTATTTTAAATTCTAAACCAGCTTTGGAAAAACGATTCCGAGATCAGATCTAGTCGAGCGAGTAAAGGGGACTTAAAAACCGATAGAAACACCCCAGTCGAGTTGAAAATAAGAATTCATTTCTTTTAATCGAAAACGTGACGAGAGACTTTTAAACATAAACATGTTTAAAGGTCAAATACTATTAAATATATAAAATAATTTATTAAAATTATAAAAATATCTCCGACGGCGAAAAATCAGTGCGCTTTTTCTACCCGATGATGAGTTTTATTCGAAACCGCACGTTTAAGCACATGTTTTCTATTCTTTTACACGACCTATTTTCTATTTTATTTTGTTTTTTCTAATAATTATTATCATATCGTATCGACAAAGATTTTTCGAAACGTAATAATATTTCCAAACGATCAAATCGTCGTCGCTGCCTACCGCCTCTCTACCAGTAGAACTCTACCGGTTTCCGCGTGCCCACGCCATTCGGTGTTATAATACGTGGCGCGCGACGAAAAGCACTGTTTTTAGTAATAATAATTATTATTCAAACGCGTAATTATTTTATCGTAACATAAAGATAAACGCGCGCTATTAATATTATTGTTATTGTGTGACGTGTTCGCGCGCTACACGTTTCTTGTAAATCAAATCGTACATAAATATTAGGACACTCGAATAATATTAATCATCTGTAACGACGACGACGACGAAGACGACGTGTCCGTAAGTGATTCGAAATCGACACCCTCGACACGCGCTCCTATATTATGATAACGACGAAAGTCGAGTACGTTATTACGTCGACGACGACGAGGGGTGTTTTAGTGTTTTTTTTCTTCTTTCTCCCGAACGTTATCATCAACAACCGGATCGTTGATTTGCGAGACGCGTTTTTTCCGTCAGACCTCCTCGAAACGCCACGATAAAATTTCCGTTTTCAATTTTTATTTCAAACTCGATTTTCTACCGTTTGTGTCGTACCTATACACTATAATCGTTTGGCAATCGACTCGAGAAAATTCTAAATATTCCCCCCCCCCCCCACTCGTGTATAAACACTATCGAATAAAAAAACGTGGATCTTATTATATACGTTTTATCATGTTTTTTTTAATTGTTATATTATTATTTGACGCGTACGAATTAAGAATTAAACGATTTTTTTTTTTTTTTTTCATTCCAACTCGGTAAAAACGATCGAACCAATAATTGGCTTTCAACCGCATTATATAATTGCGTATTATGTGACTGTTGAATTATAAGTTTTCGACACGATTACGATTTTCGTTGGTGCTGCAGCGCAGATAACAATATTAATAATATTATAATAATATGTGTTCGAACACGAGTCGAAAGATTATCTATATAACATATTGTGATTTACAGTTGAATTTTTCTCGTGTTTAGGGGACGCGCGCGACCAGCTGCACGACACGCCTCGTCACGTCGCGGACAGCGACGACTTCTTCTCCGAGAACGCGGAACGTTCAAATAACTCATCCCCCCGCCGAACTTGATCGTCACACATCAACGTCTCTATTTTTTCATCGACCGCCCGGAGGAGAAAAGTCAACGGAAAATTAATCGGCGCGATATTTGTGTCCTCCATCTCACGTCGTCGTTCGGTCCGAGGATCGATACGTACAATACGCGTATACTCGTGTCCTCCGCGTCCCTTCGTCCCGCGGTAATAATCGCTCCTGCCCGCTCGGGACGGCGGCATATTTTTTCCCCCGAATTTTCTCGCCTTTGACGCCTTTTATTGTTCTTGAAAATAAAATATGTAACCCGAGGAGAATCTCTTGCAGGCGGACGAAAGAAATCGTTTGATATTTGTCAATGTAATCCAATTACGCGCTTGCCGCCGATGAAAGAGAGTTCCTTTTCGAAAACGACGGCGATGTGCCTATACGTACACTGCTGCTGCTGCTGCTGCCGCGGCCGCCCGAGAGAGAGACGATCGATATCGCGCGAGAAGCCGGCCGCCGCGAATGAACGAACGAACGAACGGGGGAAAAAAAAATAACTCGGCAGCACGAAAATTTGTACGAAAAATGTAATGTGAGGCGAGACCGTGGCGGTGATCTACAAACGCGTAGTAGGTACGTAACAAATAATTTTAACAATATCAAGTTTATCGGATCGTCGTCGTCGTCGTCGGGGTTGAAATCGGTCGTAAACACAACGATCGTGTACGTTTTATGTAAATGTGGTCGTCGGAGTGCCCCCCCCCCCATCACTCGGACAGCGATTTCTCCATGTATTTTTGCTCCCCTCCTACGCTCGTTTCGCTCGAAACGATCCCCTTATTTTAGACCAGTGGTTCCCAACCTTTTTTTTTATTTTACGCCCCCTTTGTAGATTTTCGAAACTCTCGCGCGCCCCCCCCCCCACCTTTTATGACGTGAAAAATATATCACTTTTTTCGTGTACCTACTTTACGAAGAAATTATAAAATTTTTGTGAACGAATTCAATTTTATTGATGATAATAATTATTATAATTTTTCATATTTTCCCTAACTTTATTTTGTAACGACTGCTTACGCCTCCCCGGAAATGTTTACACGCCCCCAGGCCCCCCCCAGGTTGGGAAACGCTGTTTTAGAAGATTAAAAATAATTTATCGGGGGGGGGGGGGGTTACAAAAAGTGGACGGGGAAAATGTTATAATCGAGTAACTATTGTTTTTTGTTTTTTTTTTATAATTTTGCCGACCCAGACGTCGTCGTCGTCGCTTCGACTCGCTAAAACCAATGTAATTTTACATAACGTACACATTATGTAACCGCTTAAAACCAAAGCAGATAAAACAGCGGCGCTATAATATAATAGCGATAACAGCTGCTGTATAATAATATACTGGAGAGCGACGATAATCCCATGAAATCGTATGCAGCGCGTCGGCTCGTGTTTTCAGTAGGTGTGTTATTACGTTATGTGTTGTTCCGCGACCGTTTCTTTTCGTCGAGTTTTCGTTTGGGGAAAAAAAAAAAAACCGAACCTAATATTCTATATTGTCGTCGTCGTCGTTATAATCGTTTAATCGTATTACGAGATATAGATTATTAGATTAAAGAGGTTTAGTATATTAATAGAGTAGTACCACATAGTAACAAAAGGTGTCTCGATTTATTTATTTTTCTTTTAAAAAACCAAAACTCAATGAACTAACCGAATTAGCGCGGCGGCGGTCTACTTATATTTCGATCCGGCGACAGTCACACGAGGGGTGGTTTCGTTCTTCTTCGGGACGCCTTTTTTTTACACTCTTTATACTACTATCTACATATTATAATATTATGTCAGTCGTAAAAAAAAACAAACATATAGTCGAATAATAAAACACTCGTTAGTTGGATTATTAAAAATCGTTCGCGAAACGATGGGCAAAATGGACGCGAGTGATTTTTGAAAATTCGTCCTCCTCTCTATTTAACACTGACCCGTTTGATAACGTGTTTTTCACTTTAAATCACTTTTAATATAACAAATCGAAGTACTTAATAATGAAAAACAGGATACTGTTACTAAAGAATGTTAAATTTTTAAAAATATTTGTGGTGGGCCACACCCCCTTAACACCTAGGGGTTTGAAAAATAGTCTATGTACTATTTCCAGAGCTATTCGAATTTCGAAAAATCCTTTCCCATGGGGTCGTCTCCACTATATAAAACGAAACCGCTGACCAAATTTCATACTCAAAGCTCCAGCAGTTCCGGCCAGGCGAATTTTTCTAGTTTCACCTTTTTTACCCCTTTTAAAACCCCCTTAGGGGTCGAATTTTGAAAATAGGGCGACGTGGTGACACTCACGAAGGTATTTGGAACAACTTTGTGAAAAAAAATTGGAAAAAAGTTAAATAGCGTCGTCACAAAATTGGTACATGAAAAAGGCCTGTTCTTTTATATATATAAGGATATTATATTATATTTTTCCCGGTATGAGGGAGAAATAACGTTCATTTTCAACTCCTTTAACCCCTTTAAACCCTTAGGGGTTGAATTTTGGAAAATCCTTTCTTTAGGGGCCTCTGCTATATTAAATGAAACTATTGACGAAATTTAATACCACAAAGCTCCAGTGACTCAGGATTTTTTCCATTTTTACCCCTTTTAACCCCCTCAGGGGGTTAATTTTCTTAATAATTCTCTTCGTAAAAACCGTCCATCGGTTCATGGGTTGTTGAGTTATGCGCTTACAACACATTTTGCGATTCATTTTTATATTATATAAGATTATTATTTTCGATGTGTTTTTTTGTTTTTGTTTTTCAGACGATAAATAATATATACTTTATTTTCAAAGCCCGTCTGATGAAAAAGATATGGAATAATTGACAAAAACGTGATCGGGTACTCACCAAAGGTACTTGCTGAACTGGCGGCAGACCGGAACCGGACGGGGACGGCTGTTGGTCGTGCCGGCCGACGGTGGTCATGTCGCTGGGCTCGCTCTGCATGGACAGGTTGTCGTCGCTCTCGGTGGGCGGCGGCGACGGCGTGCGGCTCTCGGTCGGCACCGGCGTCCGGCACCGGCTCAGCGGCCGCAGGTCCTCGGGCTCCATGGGCTCGTCGTCCCGGTCGGCGGGCACCAGTTCGACGCGGTCGCCGACGGTGTCGTCGTCACCGTCGCTGGGGCGAGCCATGTCAGCCAGCCCCTTGACCTTCAGGCTCTCGGCCGTCTTCAGCAGCGTGGTCAACTGTCGGTGGTCCACGTTCACCTCGCCGCGGTACATAAACTCGACCAGGTCGCGGAGCTCGGCGAACTGCACGTCCTTGAGCACCACGATCGGGTGCCGGGTCGGGTGGTCCAGGAACAGTGCCTTGAAGTATGCGCTGCACGCGGACAACACCACTTTGTGGGCGCGGATCAGGCGGCCTTCTTCCGAACAGGCGAGCGTCACGTCCACGAGGGACTCTTCTTGGAGCAGTTGACTGAATACGCCCAGCAGGTTGTTCTGATGATTGTTCCACCGGAGACAGTAGTGCTCGCTTCCCATGTCTGAGACAGCCTGCGCACGCAACAGAAAAAAGAAAGAAAAACATTCAGGATCAGACGGACGGAGGTGAGTGACACTGTTGTTTTTTTTTTTTTTTAATCCATATATAATATTGTGTCCCGCGTGGATTTTCTGTGAAAGGAAACGGGTACTGGGTGGGGGGGGGCTGAGGAGAGGGCGACTTTCCGGTGGTAAATTTACTATTTATTTTATTTTTCGTTTTTCGTTTTTCCATCGTGTAAGCGCGTTACGGCGCGAATTTTCTATTTTATCGACGATGGAAAAAAAAAAAAAACGCGAACATTTCACGAATATCTATGCGTTTAAGTAAAGTCACGATCTTTTGAAAAACGTCATCTCCAGAGAGACTAACGATATATTGTATAAGAAAGTGTTCGGTGAAATTGTCTAGTTTCCGCGATTATTCTCGTTCGAGTGTTGCAACAAAAAAGGGAAATTGAATTCAGTCGAAAACCGGTATTCCGTAAATTTGTTTGTGTTTCCCCCGACAACTTTTCGTCAGTTTTTCCAACTACTGTAGAGACAGAGAGAGAGTTTAAAAAACGTTCTCCTCGTGTGTTCGTTATACCATCCGCGAATTCGATAATAATAAGACGTTTCGGTCACAAAACGCGGAAGACCGTTGGAAAAACGATAAATCAACGCCTCAGAATCTCAGAACACTCGTGTTGGGGGCGCGTCAGCGTGATAATATATTTTATAATCGTCGTGCTCGCGGTAAAATTATTGAAACCCGGTCTCTTGACATACTCGTAAACGTAAGACTTTAAAGTTTTGCAATGTCGTTAGAAAAAAAAAAATATAAGGTAAATCTCCTCGTTAGGGTTTCGCGCGGCCGACTGTTTGAGAACTCTCAAAGTCCTACTACTACTATAGGTCTACCATCGATCTACTACAGCCCCTCTCGTTTATTTTTATTTTACACGTGTTCGGACGACGAAATCCTCCGATTGTTGATCTCTCTCTCGAAAAAAACGATGAGTTTTTATTATTTTTCGGGCTACTTCAGAATATATAATATCGTGTACGCGATATTTTCATTTTCCATTCTCTCCGTCGAGTGCAGTGGAGTGCGCGTCTTTCGGTACGTCTCCTCGAAACGCGACGGGAAATCTTACGAGATTTTTTTCGTATGTTTTGTCCCATTGATCTTAACCCCCCCCCCCCTCCCCCCCATTGCTTTCAAAGTCGTTGTCGGAGCGTCGTCGGCTCCTCTAATATTTTTAAACCGTCGTCGTCGGCGCGAAATTTCCAAAACGTGGCAACATTTCAATTGGCACTTCCCGCGAATGTAATAATAATAATAATAATAAAAAAAAAACTATAACATATTGCATACAAGTTTGCAATGAAGTAACACATTTTATGTCTTTAAAATTGGGGGGGGGGGGTTCCCTAAAAGTCTGTGGAATCGGTTTGGGAGCTGTAGGACCTTTGGTTGTGGAGTTAATATTGACGCTTTTCGATTCTATGTGCCAAAGAAAAGACAAAAAAGTTTATGAAAAAACCATGTAGAATATTAACCGCTGTTTCTTCCCACTATTTCGATGCATATTTGCGCGATAAGTCGGTGGCGATTGTGCGTACCTAACAAGTTGTCGGGATTTCTCGTCCAAACTTTCGCGTTATATAAATATATGAAAACGTCTCGTTTTGGCGCGAGCATTTCGTATTTCGACTTTTCGCCTATTATTACGAGAACGACAGTACGTATAGTGTGTTCATCAGTATCGGTCGTATTTACGTACGTATCTCACATCTTGTTTTTAATTTAATATTTACGATCAATTTTTTTACACACGTTTCTCTGGCCGAAGAGTTTACTACACCCTCTGCGATACGCCGCGACGGTGTACGCGAACCCCCTTGAACTATGACTCGCGCCTTCGTCGTCGTACCCTATTTATTAAAAGTTAAAACACCCGCGTAAACGCGAACACGCACAAAGTAAAAAACGACCTATACCGTGGCAATAAAACATACGCCGGTGTATAATTTTCTATCGTTTTGAAAAAATATATCCGTTTATCGACAATAACGCGCGGTCGGAAAACCAGTGGTCAGGTCAGGTTAGGTGGTTAGGCGTTGGTACGTTTTTACAATCAATTTTACGAAAAGTTCTCTTTCTCTCGAAATCACACCGCGTTCGTTATGATGATAATAATTATTATAGATCGCGTACTATCGACAACACTCGAAATTCGCGACCGTCTCCTTTCGATAACAATAATATTGTTTTATTAACTTTGATCGCAAATATTTACGCGTCTCGCAGTCGCGATAGTGTAATAATATTTACCATCATATCCGAATCACTACGATTTGACGGTTTTCTGTTTTTTCCTAATCGAATTTTCGAGACGATTTGCTAACATTAGCGCGGCGTATTGTTGGAATGAAAAAAAAAAAAAAAACCGCAACCCGTGCTCTATATATACGTATATTATCGTACGAATAAATTATACGCGTGCTTTACCCGCGTTATCTGATTTGCCGATCACAATAAATACAAAGCTATTATTATGACTCGGCGGTGTCAAGGGCGAAAAAACCTGGGCCCACCCTAAAAAAAAAAAAAAAAAAACGTCTCGACCGCTATAAAAAGTATGTTTTCGGTAATTTTACGTTTTATTATAAGTTTCTAAACGGTAATATTGATGACATTTTGGCGCGCTCCTCGATGTCGTTTGTGTTTCTAACACAGGGTGTCGCTATAAAGATAACCTGCCGCGCGCTATTTCTTAAAAAAAACGTGCGAATCCGTCGTCGGTAATTTATACGTTTAACCTATAGAGTTTCTTTATTTCGAGCGCGCCGACTCGCGGGTGGTTTTTACGAAGTGTCGACGAGGAAAAAAAAAAACCTCAGACGCTAAATCGTAAACGTATATTGCGTTCGATGTAACACCATCATATTATAACGGCGACGAGTTTTATGCGTTAATTATGATCAATTACATAATAACTCGATCGTCGAGCTGTAAAAAGAACAAAAAGGCCCGGTTGAGAAAATCGCGTCGCGTCCCCCGTCCCACACGTAACGATACGTCCGACCGCCGAAATTCCGATTTGCTTGAAATTAAATTAAACGAGTAAAAAAATCACGAACAATTCGCTATTCAGTATTATTATTGTCCGTTTGATCCTCGTTTGAAATATAATTAGCAATTAAAAATCGATCGTTGCAAAATCACAAGTCTCTCATTAAGTGCTTTGTCACTGAACTCGACCCAGTGTCATTATTAAACGGTTATACTGTTACGAAATGGCGAAATGTTTATTTCCTTTAATCTCGTTAATCTAACGCTATTTATAGATAATTGTCATGGCTAAAATGTAGTCTCGACCGACGCGAATATAATTCAATTAATTTCTTAACAACCTGTCGCATTATAATACTACTCTGCGGTGTGTACGCATAATAATTGAAACTCAAAACCAATATAACATATTATTGTCGATTATCGAATCAATAAACGATAATAATAATTGAAAATTATTAAAACAGTATAAATATATATTATATTTAATAACACGCGCGCGAGTGTTGGTAAAGATTCGATAAAGAAGAAGAAATAGAAAAAAAAAAACATGTAAATTCATAATTATTATTTGTATTACGTGCGTGCACATTGTACGAAAAACAAAAACCAGTTTGATTAAAAAAAACACTGCACTTGTTTTCGAACTTTTACGGCATGATAAAATAAATTATCGTAATAATATTATCGTCGCGATAAAGAAAACGTTAATCGACGCGCTTTTCGATTTTTTTCAATTAATTAATTAATTAATTATTCGCGAAGAAACTGCAATATCCGCTACCACCTACGCGACGCGAAATCGATTCTTCTCGAGATTCTATTCGACCGCCGGATCCGATCTACGTTAACTCTGACCGACTTTGGGAGAAACGCGCGCGCGCGCGCCCGGTTAATTATTTAATTACGCGGTCGCGTACCGCCGAATATCTATCGGTCGGCGGGGTTTTGACAAATTCATCGAGAAACTTTTACTCCTCTTCGATCTGCCGTCGGTCTTTGTTCTATATTTTGCCGATTATTTATTCCCCCTTTGCTCCACACTATCCCGTAGGAGAAAATCGACGAGATCGCGCGCCATTTTGAAAACGCCGAAGTGACGTTTCGGTCGATTCGATCGCGCGCGACGCGACAGTAGTCCGAAAAGACGGTCGTTTCACGAGGGTTACCGCGGTCCTACGTCTTCCGGGACCGCGGTAACCCTCGGTAACAGCCGTGGTAACAGCCGCGGTAACCGTCGGTAACAGCCGTGGTAACGGCCGCGGTAACGGCTGCACCAAGATGGCCGCCGGGCGCGAAGAAGAAAGACGCTTGCGGACTTACCGTAGTCTCGCGACCACGTCCAGTCGAATCGCGTTGAGCGCGCGCGCGTACGCAATATCGTTTATGTTTTCCGCGTCCGTTCGTATCGATTTTCGAAACTAGTGCGCGTCGCGAGCGTGACCGTGAATACGAAAATGTTGTGCAGTGCGTAACGGAATTTGTGTTTGCAGTTTATTAAAACGTCCGCGCGTCCACGTTTTGTCAAAAAGGCGCATACCGGCCGAACGGGAATCGCTTCCAGACGCCGCCGCCGCCGCTGCCGCCGCCGCCATGTATATATGCGATTGTGACTACCGCGGGGAACGTCGGACGACGGTGAGTTTTTACACTTGATTTTATCGTTTAAGTTATTATTATCGTTTTGACCGAAACGGCGCGGCGGTTTAAAAAGTCGCGTCGACTACCGCCGTGAAAATCGTTTGAAAAAATACTACGTCTACTAAGTATAATATGTCTGATTCTGGTGCGTGCGATGTGATGTTTGAATTTTATCTCCTCCCCCGTCGTCGGTAACCGTCGTATACCCGAAACGAACCCGTTCGAATAAAATCTCTTGTATATAACGTGTAATTAATTTCAATCGAATTCGTTCAACGCCGTATTTCGTATTTACAATAACGCGATTATATATTATATATAAACGAGCTGAGAGTTTAGAATTCACGTTCAAACGTCAATATTCATCGTATAAATGTACTGTATAGTATGGAACAGGGGTACACACCCCCAGGGGGGAGGGAGGGCGTCAATCAGCGTCGCGGCGGCGATTTTCTCAAAATCATTTTGAAATGTATGCCTTGTATAATGTATATATACGTACAATGTAACAACATCGCGATTTATAATTTTATATTTCAAATATTTATGCGTGAAAAAGTTGCTCGGACATGACGTTTCAATCGTTTTATATATTATATATATTTTTTTAATTTTTCCATAGATACTTTTGATCCTTTTTTCTAAATTTATTAATTTTTACTATAGGCAGTTATTAAATTTTAAACAGAGAGGTTTTAATTATTTCACAGTTATAATAATTGTATTTTACTCGTTCACTAAAATATTATGAAAAGGAATTTTTTTATCATACATAAAAGCGTTCACATTATAGTACTCAGTGTCTCCTAGTGAGAACATTGTTTACAAACTCGTTTTATAAAATACTATTGCATCGAATTTTAGAATGATATTTTAAAATATATATCCAAACATATTTTGGCCTTAAAAAATTATGGTTTTAAGCTGTACCATGGAAATTAATCATTTGCATACTGTGAATAAAATAAAACATTTATAGTATAATATACCGAAAATAAAATATAACATAACTCTCTACACCTAATTAAGATCAGTTTTGTATGAATCTTGTAGCTTGTTACATTTAAATATTTAAATATCTTCACTGCTCTAATTCGAAAACATTACAACAAGTTATACTAATCAAAATAATAAAATAATACAATTGAATTGAAAAATATGACCTATACCTAAAACAGTTAAATATTTAATTCTGCTTCCTAGATGAAGTCAAAATACAATTTTTTTAAGTTATGTTTTTAGTACAGAAACTCATTTAAATTTTCCATAAATACTTATAGGAAACAAAATAATAAGTTTAAACATTATTTTTATTTTTGTTTGTAATTGATCTAAAAATCAATAAGTATTACTTTATTATTATAATAATTAATAAAATACTACTTATTTATTTTATTCACAAGTTAAACATTTTAAAATTTAAGTAAATTTTCTGAATCTTAAATAATGAATTTTTAATTTTGAAATAAATAAACTGATATTAAATAAATATTGAAAAAAGAAATAAAAACATTATTAGGCTCAATTTTTCACTAGTATTTTTTTCAAACCAGCTGATTTTATTTAGGCAAACATTATTAGAATTTTGAAGTGTAAAATTTATATTAAATTTATATAATTTATAAATATTACTCTAATTTGTGTAAATCGGAATTATAAATTTTTATTAATATTAGTAATTAGTACTGAAAAATTAATAACATTATAGGAACATCAATATGTGTAACGCATTGTATAAAAATCTTTAATTAAAATAGAAAATCAGAATCTAATACACAATCAATTAACTAAAATGTATATCAAATTAAAATTATGAATTAATGTTTTAGAACTATACGTAGTATCTTTTAGTATTTGTTTGTTGCTATTAAATTATAAAATTAATATTCAACTATCTAATTTAAAGTTAAAATATTTACTGTATAATACCATAATTGTGGGGTGCGCACGGATAGACATCAGATTAATATAATATTATTATAATCAAAAAAATTAGTATTTAAATATTTTAGTTTGCACATTAAGAACTGTAAATAGATTAAAAGTGAATGAATTTTTCAAAATATGTCTATATAGATAATTGTAAATTTTCCAAAATTTAAAATTTTTACCAACAAATGATTTATGGATTTTATAGTAAACGAACAATTTTTAGATTCAGTCAATATTATTTGTCTGATATATCGGAAATAAATTTGATACGCATACTTATTTAATATTTCTGAAAAACCGAATACCCTTATTTAGTTATTTTAGTTAAAATTAAATAATCAAACTCAAATGCTATCATGATCATCTGCAGTGAATTACATTTACATAAAAATTAGACAATGCGTTCAGTTATAAGCAAAATATTTTCCACGATGATAAACATTAAATTTTTAAACATTCCATCAGTAAAGTACTTTAGGTTGCCCAAAATATTTTGTTGGTAATTTTTTATTTTTACCAAAGTAATAAGAGACGCGTCCCAAAAAGTTAAATTTAAAAAATGCAATAGGTACTTTATATAGACTGTAATACTTCTCATAAAAAAATAACTAAAATTAAATTAAATACTGAAGTTAAAAGCTACTTTTATATTTAATATTTTTACATATTTTGTTTAAATCAATTTCACTCTTTTCAATATTACCGTTCTATATTCGTCATGGACTACATTATAAAACACGCATATATATTTATTGAATTTGTATTTTAAATAAATATCGAAGGCATTTTATTTCACTAAATCGCAAAAAAATTAAATCAGTCTGATATACATTATACAAGTAATACACGTTAGCGTTATCCTTGTTTTTGGTTTAGAACGTGCTGCAGGTTAGGAAATATTCGCGAGTCCTTTCTATTCAAAGTCAATCAGATTGCAGATATTTATTTAATAACCTTGAATTTCGTGGCTCGATAGTAATATGTAGGTTTAATGCGTACTCAAATATAAAAACACGAGTCTGTAAATCGATGCCCAAATAAGAATTTTATAGGTTTGTATTTGGAAATATCAGTAATTACTGTTCACGTTTAAACTTTTTGTTTTATGCTCAGATTTCGGTGAAAAATAATTAAGCGAGTATTTGACTCGGTATCATAGGGAAAATTAAAAATTTTATTTTTTGCCACTCAATTAATGCGTCCATGTGTGACACACATTGTGTTGTGTTTTAGTCATAGGCTCTATAAATTCTTGTTGAATGGCGTTACGTGTATGCAATTTAAAGACGCGCATGCCTATACGGAATTATTATTCGTTTTCTTTTTGTTATTCTGACGGATGTTTGTCGTAGTATTATAATTAATAATCTCAGATGGTCTGCAGATGTTCATGAAATGTACCACGAATTCGATTCAAACGCTTTCCGGTAATTTATGTTGATATTCCTCCCGACAATAATAATAATATTCATATTTTTTCAATGATAAGAAGAATTTCGCACAGCGTCTGATAAGATTATATGTATACATATATATATATAATATATATATATACATGTAATATATTATCATTATCAAAGCGCCGGTAGTACTACGTACATTGACCGAATGATGATTTTTCTAATTTGCCATCGACACAATAATAATAGGTAATATTACTAATAATAATAATAATAATAATAATAATAATAATAATGTATTCTATAAACGTGCGTCATCCACGAGATCGTGTGGACAACACACATCATAAACTACAAAATACTAAAAATACAACAATTTAATAAAAAAAAAATCACTTATTATATTATTATACGCACTGTGTGTTAGTAGTTATCGTCCTTTGCGAAATTCCTTTTCGTAACACCATTAGTACCGGCTAATAAAATACCACGGAAGTTTGGTCGTAACACGATTTCGTTTGCACTTTGGCTAATTCGCGGACACACGACCGAGCATGCACACCGAAACAAATAATAACAACAATAATAAAATGTAAAAAAACGCGACGCGACCTTTCACGATATTCGCAGATTTTACGAGAGAGAGAGAGAGAGAGAGTGAGAGAGTGAGAGTGAGAGTGAGTGAGAGAGACGACGACAACAATATTATATAATATAAAATATATATCAAATTGAAAAAAAAAAAAAAAACAACGAATATAGAAAACAAAAAAAAAAATTAGATATTTTTTTCCTTTGTATTTCGGATATTAATTTTCCTTTAATAATTAAAATTTTTTTTTCGTTTAATTTCTGCTTCAATATACCTTAGCTATACGAATTCATTTTGGCGCCTTGAGTGCGTGTGTGTGCGTGCGTGCGTTTCCGTGTGTGTGTGATCAACACGGCGGCACACAGCATACGATATTGATATATATATATATAATATATACACGTGTATATATGTATAAATATAAATATATATATATATATTATATAATATATTATTTGTAACAACAATAATAATAATAATAATAATAATAATAATAATAATAAAATCGCGTTTTAATATTTAGTAGAGAGTCGCGAAACACACACGAAACGATCGGAAAAAAAAAATCGAGAGAGAAAAAAAAAAAAATTCATTTATTTATCATTTTATAAATATCATTATTTTTCACAAACCGGTATAACACGTCGCCGGCGTATGACGAGCGCACTAATCGCGTCGTTCGCGAATATTTCTGTTCGCGCGCGTACGTATTCGTCGTGCGGCGCGTGTGTGTACATATGTGTGTGTGTGTTTGAGTTTGAGTGTGTGAGTGTGTGTGTGTGAGTGAGTGTGTTTGTGTTTTTGTGTGTGTGTGTGTGTGTGAGTGTGTGTGTGTGTGAGTGTGTGTGTGTGTGTGTGTGTGTGTGTGTGTGTGTGTGTGCGTTATCACGCGCGCTTTCGATGGGAGTTCAACCGGCCTCCGATGACTTTGCCGGTCGACTGATCGAGTGACTGTGAGCGCTGGCGTACGCTGTTGTGTGCACTGGTGCCGTTGCGCGGCGCCAAAAAACGAACCGACCGGGCCTGCCTGAACGGGACGCGCGCGCAAAAACGTCGCGCCGGCGGTGCGCCCGAACTGACAACGCCGCTTAGACGCCGGGTCCCGCGCGCGCGCCCGCGTCCGTAGGCCGGACGACGGGAGGGGAAACCCGCGAATATTGCGTCCGGCGCGACGGCGGCGGCGGCGGCATTGGTGGGGGGCACCAGACGAACCTTCGGCGGCGGCGGCGACGAGGACGCTGCCCCGACATCCGCACCCACTTTCCCGTCCCGGGTCCCCTCCCCTCTCATCGCGAAACCGCCGCGGTGCGTTCACCTCCCGCCGAATCCGCCGCCGCCGCCGCCGCCGCCTCACCGCAACGTCGGCGGGCGTACCGCCGCCGTCGCCGCCAAAAACCGGTCGCCTTGGAAATTCGCGTATTTCGCGATATTTTTTTTTTCTATATATTTTTTTACTTTTTTATTTCTATCGTTTTTCGCACAGGTGATATTCGGCCGCGCGCGCGTTGTTACGTCATCAAACGCGAATTTATTTCGAGCGCGCGCTCGTCCGTCCGTCCGTCCGTTCCGGCGAAAAAATCGCGTAGAAAATCGCGTTTCTCGGGTCGAAAATCATTCGTAAAAACGGAAATTTTTTTCAATAAACGTATAAAAGTATAACGATTTCAAACGAGTGGGGGGGGGTCTCACTCGATTTCGACTACCGAGACGTCGTCGTCGGTGAAATTCACGCGAATTTATCGAGCTCCTCACGTCTGTTCTACGCACGCCGCACTGCACGCGAATACATATTCTATAATATATTATTTATTCGTCGTGTGTACGCGCGTATAATGTCATATGCGCGTGTTTATATGGGCACGGGGCAGGGTGGGAATTCGCGTCTCCGGTTAACTCGGCCGAGGAATTTGCAGTGGAACGGTTCGATATAATTATTACTTAAATCTAGTAGAGATAGGTCCGAACGATATCGGCGAACCGTTTTCGTTTTTCGAAAATCGCTTTTCTCTAACCTAAGTGTTTTGAAAATTTAATTTTTTTTTACTATAACGTTCGTTTATGATCTCTCGAAGTTTTCCCTAATTGTGGTGTGTGCCCCTCCAGCAGTCGAAAAAGTCTGGACACGCCCGCGCGTGTGTATATTATAATATATTATTATTGTAATGCGATTAACGTTTTGTGCTGTAATATTATTTCGTACCTCGCGTGTGCTTCTAAACGTCGTCAGTGGCATCGTCCCTAGGTTACTACTGCACGTTTTTGCCGTCGGAGGCTCGCGTGGGACCGGCCGCAGGTCAAACTGCAGTGTTTTCCGTCGTGGGAAAAAAAATTGTACGCGGGCGCTTAAAAATCGATCGTCTGAAAAGTCTAAACACGTACGGGCGATGGAAATCGATAATATAGGTTAGGTTATAATTTTAAAAGAAAGAAAAAATTATCGTATTCTTCTTTTGTCCACTGGACGAATAATTATCGCGAAAGGAAATTTATATATATATATATAATAGGTTCGAATTATTTGCTGCACGTTCGCGAGGTTCGAGAATGAGTTCTGTGACATAATAATAATAATATTATAATAATCATTAATTGTTTATTAACGCCGCCGCTCGCGTGAAATGTGCGTTTCGTCGTGTTTTTTTAGATAGACTGATAGAATAATTCGCTATCGAACCGCGGCGGCGGCGGCGGGCGGTCCCGTTATTTTACGAGTCGGTTTCGCGAACAAAAAAAAAAAAAAATGTGAAACGACTTCGCCCCTGAATGTTGTATTTTTTTAATGCGGCGTCGGATAGGCGCAGGCGGTCGCTCGGCGATCGGATTGCCGTTCGCGAACTACGCGCATACATTATATTTTTAAAATAACATTCGTATACGCGCGCCGCACACATGCTCGCTAGCACATCCGCGTCCAAGTACGTCGACAACTCCTTTCACACACACACACACACACACACACGCACACGACTATCGGTTTTTTCGCTCTCCTCTTCCCACCACCACTCCGGGCGTGAAACGCGTCTCGGACACGACGTTTTCGGATCCGCCGTTTGGGTACTTTTTGTATCCGACGATCGACCCCACAGGGGGATTCGGGGATCCTTATTAGTAGTAGTAGTAGTCTTAATTTTTTCCACCGCGGTTTGCGTGCGCGAACGAGCTTTCCGAAATCGCAACGCGCGACGAATATAACAAAATAAGGTTATTATTATAACAACACGCGTAGAAAATGTAAATCGTTTCGAGGCCACTGAACCTCCTCCTTGAACGGTGAAATTGATTTCGACAAAAGTCGTACTGTTGTGCGTACCTACAAAAGTTTAATACGTACTCAAACTTTATTATTATGATGATAACGTACGGAAAATATAGTATTCCGACAAATAATATCACCGCGGCGCTATTACTATATAGTTATTATTATTATTATTATTATTAACATCGCCGTTATTGTTGTTATCACATAATATTATCGTTATTATTATATTGTAGTTTTTTTTTCCGTTGTCGAAAATAATTATCATTACACATACTCGCAGCGGCGGCGTTTTTTTTTTTTTCTCTCGAATTTTTCAATATTATTACTTTTGGACGATTGTAATTAATTTCGCATGTGATACACCGAATTTTCGCCAAACAATTTACACTTATCTCTCGGTATTTCCTGTTGTTCGTATATACGAATGTGTATATGAATAGCGAAATACACGTTTCCGCTTTATTTTATTTTTATAATTATTTCATTTTTTTTTTTTTTTTATTCGAGCAAACAAGGTCTCCGAATCTAATTGGTCAAAAAATGTTAGTCTATCGTGTTTGTAATGACTGCTTATAAATTGCATATAATGTATTCAAGCTAGATATACCTACGTGCAATACGTTCTAAAATCATTTTTACGATATTTTAAATCTGCAATTTTGCAACTCCAAGGTTATTTGACTTGGAAAAAAAAAAAAAATTATTTTTAACGCGTTAAAATATGTCTAAATACTCCTCGTAATTTTCGAATTAATTCGATTTCACGAAATACTCTGTTAATTCCGCGCTCGATTGTTGATTCGCGCGATTTCATAAAATAATATAATTATTATTAATCGTCGCGTGTGACAGAAAAAACGACAATTTCGCGAAATTATTCTACCCGATCGAATAGTGTCTATAATTTAAGCACATTATACTTACACGGTCATCTGTACCGCGTGGAGCTATACTGTTGTAATTAATATTCAAATTAAAAACCTTCTTTTTTTTTTTTTTCGGATCTAATAGTTTTAGATTTTAATCTCTACTATAATAACACATGGCGTGTATGAGCATGACAAGTTTCAACCGTCTAGACGTCTAGAGAGTTTTTGCGGTGAGGTGTTAAAAATAATAAAATCGAATTCTATTAATTTTCAATAATATTGTCACGGAGAACGATTGGTTTCATTAATATTTGAGCGGTGCGCGAGACATATTATATAGCACAGCTCTATAGACCAGTTCGCGTACGCGGCGAACGTACACGGCATTGCGCACTCGCACGCATACGTAGTGTGTAGATTCACCGTCCGAACGAAATTAATAAAAAAAACTCAACTGTCCGCGGTTTTTCGTTTTTACTCTTGCTTTTTTTTTTTTTTCGATTATACTCGTGCCGACGAGGCGGTATCGTACCCGTTGCAGTTCTTCTCTCGGCCAGTTAAACTCGACGAAACAATATATTATAATATAGAGTTGTGTCTAATAGAAATCGAATTTTCCCTCGAGTAAATACAAATTGCAATGTAAATCGAATAAAATATAATCGAACATATTATATAGATAGTAGAGGACACATCCATCGATCGCGGACGTACCAACTCCATATTATTATAGGTACTTTTCAGCTTTCTATATATACCTCTACGCGAGCCTTTCGCGTGGACGGACACGAGGGTGGGCACTGATGGGGGGGGGGGAAGACGGTCCTCAGAGCCTCCCTTTGAGCCGAGCGTGTTTTTTTTTTTTTGGAAGGGGATGATTCTATAATAATATCCTTTTATCGTTTCGGTGATAATTTTTATGTAATGAGCTTGACGTCGCGTCGTCTTTGTCGGTCTAGAATTTCACTTTATTTCAGTTTAAATTCATAAGGAGGTTTATAGAAAACTTGGGACACATATAGGTGTATACGTACTAAAACCGATAAATGTATAAAATGTAGTTTCGGCAAATACCCTCAAAATACTATAAAAAAAAGCCATAATATTATATTTCTCGGAATCCTACACCTGTTGTTGTACTCGTAATAATATATACGTATAGTATGTGAGACGGTAGGTATCGTATCGCAGTGCGTCACAACAATATACGTATGTACGTGGCGCGCGGTGTGAAAATGTTTTAGAAATTTTCACTCACTTGTCGGATAAATTGACCAGCGCCCGTTAAACTATACCGAACGACGCCCATAGGCGTGACCCGTATGATTATCGATTTGACAAATCACTTTAAAAAAAAAAAAAAACAACATCACACACGCACGTAAAAATAACCTACGTCGGACCGAGACGACTTTGAACACATAATATCATTCCTTCGCCTTCGTAATAATAATTATTATTATACACAGTCTCCCGTTACAATAGTGTATTTACGTGTCGCGTTCCGTGTTATGCGGGACGTTTGTTTTCGGAGTGTAAAAAATGTAAAATATCGTAAACGCCCGCGGTGGAAATAATGGCACACGCGCGGCGGAAACACCGCGAGTGCGCTCGTACACTCGAGGGACACGGCGGCGGCGGCGTGTCCTGTGCGATGACCGACGGATACGCCGCCCGCGCCGGTCTTGGTATTAAATGTAAAAAAAATAAATATTACGCTCGTATAATATTATTATTAATAATAATGACGACGGTAATGGCTCGGAGGATTCGGAAGGAGGGCGACCATCGTACGATGGTCATTCGCGTCCGTCGTTTAATATTAATAACATTATATTGTTACAACACGCCTCCGCGTGTATCGGGGCTATTAACCTGTGCGTACGTCGTACCTGTACGTCTTTTATGTAGGTAATAAATTCGCTCGTGTGTGCGTGTGCGTTTGAATTGGGCATGCCGGGCGACATAAATTCAAAATTTCAACCCGACGGGGCGACGATTTTGATCGAGACGACGCGACGCGGCTCGGCACCAAAGGATCGAAGCTTTTGGCCGCCGGGGGTCACTGCGGCGGCGATATTGTTTTTTCGAGTTGGCCGTTTCGATTGAATTTTTGTCCGCCGCGAACTTTCAACATTTAATACTCGCCAGCCCCTCCCCCCCCCCCCGAGTGTGCGATCGCGACGTAGGACGGAATTCCGATCGATTCGCGCGTCCGGGTTATCAATCTGGATTGAAAAAATCCAAACGCTGTAAATCCGTCTATAATCCGGATTATCATTATAATATTATCAATCCGATTTATTGTTGTAAATTATTGCATTACTACGGGGCGGACGAATAGTTTATAAAAAAAACGGAATTAATTTATAACATAAATATTACAATAATGTAGTATTATTTTAAATAATTTTATTCCGATCGCGGCGCGGCGGTGTAATAACTCTATAATAATAATAATATCATCCATGCCTCTCGTCTCTTAAAACATTCAAAATGACCGCAGATTGATGTTTATTTTTAAATCCGAGTTATTTTTATGCTCGCGTATTTATTGTTACAGTATAATATGAAATATGCCATGTTCGCGTTCGTCAATTTTACTTTAATTATTATTCAGTGACCATCAGATGTTCTTCTTCTCACCGGTTTCCGTTTTACATTAAATATATATGTATGTATATATTTATTTTTATTAAAAAAATGTCAACAATTCGATGGACGAGTTTCGCAAAATGTGTAGAACATAAATATTTGTTAATGAATAATTTATAAATTTATTGCAATAACGTACCTCGTCGTAATATTGCCGAGCTCTTTCTGAAAATATTAAGTCAAAAAATCTAAAAAAAAAAAAAAAAAGTGTTTTAAGAAAAATACTGATACAAGAGTGTATCCAATACGTAATAAATAAACATGACATTTGGCGTATAAATATTTAAGTACGAGTACTCGAAATAACTCGGTTATATACTCTCGAGTTTTATGTAGAACCTCATCGGTATAGATATCAATCGAAAAAAAAACCGAAATATTCCCCGGTCGTGACTAATAATTAACAAATCATGTCCGTTATAGAGAAGCTTTTGTTCGAACAAACAATTGTCACTCCGCGACGATGGTGCCTGAGGGTGGAGGGAAATCGATGATTCGGACGTTAGCTTTCTCTAATCGATGTTTGTCGTTTTAGTGTGTTCTCCGTCGTGGTGCGAAATAATTTTGCGAAATATTTGTTCGTGTGCTCCGTGATTTTTTTTTTTATTATTTTATTAATCGATTTTTTTCGTTTACAGAGCACGGACATCGAATCGTCATCGTGAAAATCCAGACGGACGCCGCCAAAGTTGTAAAACCAATGATGGAAACTATATATAGTTTCAAACCTTTCAAACCAGGTAGGCCTATTTTTTATTTCGTCCTTTTATCAGGTCATAATTGCGCGATTATTGTTTTTACGTGTTATTTTCTCGTGCAATAATATTATAGTTTTTATTACCGAAAAATATAGCGAAAATCATCACCGACTGTTTTATTATGTGATACCGGTCGTATAGATTAAATGACGGAGTACTATTTTTATCATACAAAACAATCGACACACGAAACTCGCGTGTATAGTCGATTTTGTAATTATTGTATGATTAATCGTTTCGGCTCGTGTCGTCACCGTTTTATCGAAAACCCCCCGCGCCCAGTGCCGCAACAATTGGGTGTGCAAGGTGTGCGATGCACACGGGCCCCTCCGGTTCTTAGGGGCCTCCCAAACCATAAGCTAAAAATTGAAGATTGTCCGTTTCAAAATGAATTTAGCCTATATTGGTATTGTTTACTTCCTCGTGGCTCGAAAGTTTTTTGATTTTTTTTGTAATTGTTTTCAATGAATTTATTATTAGCATAAGTAGATGATAATTATTAATATCACGCATCAAGCTTCATTGGATCTGTAAATAATTCGGTTTTATAGTAATAAAACGTACAAATTATTATAGGAATAAAATTACGAAAATGATATTATAAAGTATGACAATATAATTTGTAGAATAATAGTCGTTATCGCAGGGGGGCCCCTCTCTGCGAAATATTTCTCAAATAATTATTGTATGGATACTAGGCTTGGATCACCGAATTAAGTTGTTCATTATTTTTTTGATTATTCGTTATACTAATTTATAGAGGAGGTATTTAGAAGCTGAAATTTTTATAAATTTACATAATTTATTCTTCCGATCGGTTCCGCGAATCCGTCAAATATTTAAGTTATAGTACTAAAAAATACTAAAAAATTTCTGTAGTAATCCAAAGATCGAGTAATAAATACATTATTAATTTGGGGCCTCTAAATGAATCCTCGCACACGGGCCTCAGAATTCATAATTGCGGCACTGCCCGCGCCTCCCCCTTTTATAGGTATAATATTTTTCGAAATAATCTCCCGTTTTCGGCCATGTCCTCTTAAACTTTTACCGGCGCGGCGGCGCACACTGGGAGGAATAAGAGTTCTAGCTGGCCAAAAGTCTTTGCATGTATCAAACCACACATAATTTATTTATTATACGAGTAGTTATGATAATAAGTTATTTATATAATTATTTCATTATAACGATATATGATTACAATATTTATAGATAGATTTTTAGATATTATATAATTATTATAATCTATCTTCTATCTATATTTATAAAAGAGACCGCTCCGATTCACTCATCAACGCCCAGCCCAAACCGTCGGGTCTAGGGACTTGAAATGTTCTACAGTGGTTCCTCGAGCGACGTAGGCGTGCTTTAAGAAGCTATTTTTCGAAATTCCACCCCTAAGGGGGTTAAAACGGGTAAAAGGGGCGAAACTAGAAAAATTCGAAAAATTCTTTATTTAGAAAAATATAAATATTTAAATTTCGGGTAAATTGGGGTAACTTGTCAATAAAATATTTTGAAGAATATAATATGTTTCTGCTTATAAAAAAAAAAATCATATAACCTCTAAGAACCCCTTAGAAATATTGCCCCTCTAATACATGTACAAAACCCATTTTTTATGAATTCATTACACATATACACGTATTATATAAGTATAAAAAAATAAATTTTAAATAAAACATACCTTGGAAATTCATTGTAGGAGTATCCGTTTAATATTTTTTAAAAATCAAGTTTTAATAATTTTATTTCAACGGATGGAAAAAAAATATTATTCAACTGGACCTATCGAACGTGTTGTTTCTTACAATTCAGCATTAGAAATAACTTAAACGGTGATAATTAGGGCTGGGATTTCGATGCATTTTGCATTGTTTTCTAAAGCTTACTGTGCAATGCTCGTCTTGTCACAAATTCGTTTTATGTACATTTGAATGAGAATAAGAAAGTTTATTTTGCATTTTTTGGCATTTTTTAGTTTTTAGGTCATTTTCTTAATTTTTTAGGGCATTTTAGAGTTTTTGGAGCATTTTTTGAGTTTTTTTAAACTAAGAGTATGCATTTGAAATTTTATTTTAAGATTTTTACACCAACATGGTCAGGTCAGATTAAGTCTATCTAGCTTTGTATACAACTTTTTTTTAGATTTATACTAAAACTATGTATTTACAGTTTACACTTGTAATAGATTTTTATAATGCATTTTTAAAACTTTTTATTGTAATTTATACTAAAATTATTAAAAAAAAAAATTTTTAGACAATAAAAGCATTTTTTTAGGGCATTTTTCGTGGTTTTTTAGGGCATTATTTAGAGTTTTAAGGTCATAAAAGCATTTTTTTTAGGACATTTTCGGGGTTTTTTAGGGCATTAAATTCCCAGCCCTGGTGATAATCTACCATATTGGCATAAATATTATTATCTATATTGTTATATTCATTAATTGCTAGGTAGTATCTTAAACAGATATCTGTAAATCAATAACCATTATTCGATACCGACATTTTCTATTTTCGGCCAGCTAGAACTCATATTCCTCCCAGTGTGCGCGGCGGCTTAAAATCAATATTCGTACTCGAAATTTGTAGCATTAAAACAGCGGTTCTCAAACTGTGCTCCGCGGAGCCCTAGGGTCTAGGGGCTAGGGTCTAGGGGCTCCGTGGTTCCCTGGGTATATTTGTATTAATTAAATTCAAATTATTAAATTATTATTATATTTCTCAGTTACATATTTAATATTTATATTAATTATATTCAATATTATTTGGACAGTACCAATGTGTATTATAACTATTTATAAATACACATATTATATTATTTCGTTTCATAGTCAAAACGAGATCAGATAAAAGTCGGGTTTTTCGATCATTTGACATATTATTATACGATAATTAAGTTAATTTTTTTAAATAAAAAGCAATAATCATTTACAATTTACATCATTTTTTATCAACTATATTGTTGTCTCAAATAGACATTTCTGATTTTCGGGAACATAAGGGCTCCGCGAACAAAAAAGTTTGAGAACCGCTGCATTAAAAAATACGATAAAACCGAAAAAAAAAAAATAAACAGATTTTTGCAAATTTTACTTTTATCCCGTCGTCGTTTTTACATCTATGCTCGCCGCCCCCCCTCCTCCTATTTGCGCCGCTGCAGCCGCCGCGAAACGGATAACGTTCGTTGCACCGACCGTGACGCGTACGCGCGCGTTACGACGACGACGTGCAACTGGTTCGCGCGGTCCTCGGGCGCTCGCCGCCGCCGCCGCCGCGCGCGCACAGCCTCTCCGCCGCAGCCGGCGTCGTCGTCACGCACGCGTGTCGTCAGCCAGCCGTTCGCACGCGCACGCGCCCGTCCCGCCGTCGCGCCACATGACCATACGTACACGAGTTTAGCGTACGGCCACCACGGCGGCGGCGGCGGCGGTCACGAGTCGCCCAGCGCAACAATTATTGTATTACATTTTACCATGGGCGCGTCTATATAAAACACAATATTATAATATTACGGCTCGCGCGCGCGCGCGCTCTCGGTCGTTCGGCACACACACACACGCGTACGCGCGCGCACGCAACGCATTATTACATTATTACAACCGACGACGACGACGTGGTGTCGTCAGGGCCGTATTTAAGATTTCGGCACCCGGGGGCAACAAAATTTTGGGCGCCCCCCTTCAATCACATAAATGAGAATGCATGTCGCACATGTAGTAAAATTTAATTATAATATTATAAAAATACTAGCCGAATAACCCGACTTCGCCCGTGTGCAGCGTAACTTTTTATTTTATCAGTTTTTTTCATTTTTACCCCCTTTTACCCCTTTTAACTCCGGTAGGGGTCGAATTTAGGAAAATCCTTTCCCATGGGGTCTCCACTATATAAAACGAAACTGTTGACAAAATTTAATACCACAAAGCTCCAGTGACTCGGGATTTTTTCCATTTCTACTCCTTTCAACCCCCTTAGGGTTAGTATTTTCTTAATAATTATCTTCGTAAAAACCATCCTCGTACTTCAAGGAATATTATAAAAAAAGAATTAGCGAAATCGGTTCAGGGGTTGTTGAGTTATGCGCTTACAACACGTTTTGCGATTCATTTTTATATATAAGATTAACAATAGTAGACGATAATAATAAATGATGAAACATTTCGTATTTTTTTTCAAAAATGAAAAAACAACAGGTAAAAAAAAAATAATAATTTTTTAAGAAATGAAAGGTGAATTTTTTAATATTTGAATGCATGTTTTAGACCTTCGGTTTTTTTCGGGGCACTTAAAATTTGGCCCGCGAACTTTTTTCTGAAAAAATATATTATTTGAGTTTGAGATCACTGCTCTACTGCATATATATAAGTACGAACTATCCGCGCCGTTATGCCACACTAGAATAAAACGTCGAAGGATTTTTGGTTTTTTTCGTCCTTTTGTTTGGGATTTTTGGTTTTTTTTCGTCCTTTTGTTGGGGATTATTTTTCTCGGGGGGGTGAGGCTAGTGGTTATTTTTACCTGTTGGTTCTTTTCTTTTTCTTTATCCAACTATTTTAGTGATATGTCATCATTTTAATGCTTCTTATTCGGTTTCACTATCGAGTATAGTATATCAACGGTATAAATAGTGTAAACGATTCGGCCATTTCGGGGGGGGGGCGGTCGGTCGGACTCGTATAAGTGGTTGTACTTTCGCCGACGGCGGTCATTATTGTTTTTGAAATTTTTAACGATTTTTGCGCGTAGGCGGCTTTTAAAAATTGACGAGGCGGCGGCGCCGCCGCGTTCGCTCGGTCGTCGCGGTTACTGTTATACAATGTACGTTATTACGAATAACGACGACGACGTCGGGAATTCGTTTGTTTTTCTCGTATAAAATTCCCCCCCCCCTCCCCCGTCCCGCGTACGCCGCTGTCGTTTGATGTTTTTCGGTCGAAAGGAAAAAAAAAAAAAGAAAAGTCGTGCCGTAAAGTTTATAATTTTTTCCTTTTTTTTTTCCTTTTTCGCAAACTACCAGGTTATTATATACATATATTAAAGTTCAAGCTCCCGGCGGCGGCACGCCTCGAACTCCGGCGATCTGTGCAGTAATTATTTTTTTCCCGTTTTCGAAAACGAATTTTAACGTCTTTTTTAAATTTCGTACGTGAGCTAGCAGCTGCTCTAGCCGTAGCGTGTTTCGGTAGCATCGCGATGACGCGACGTTTAGCTAAAACGAAAATATGCAAATATGCCACCGAAAGTTCATAGCCCCATAGCTCATTGCATTTCAATCGTCGATTTTTCGACCGTTATTATTGCGATTTCAGAATAATAATTATTGTCGAGTACAAAGATAAAAAGTACTACTACTATATTATGTTAATTCACTATATTGAACGAAACGCGAACCGCACCGCTATTGTAGTTTTATCTTATCTCGCTCATCGAGTCTCTTTCGGCTGTTGAACCGAAGAAAATACAATTAAATAGCTTCTTCTTCTTCTTCTTCTTTTTTTTTTTTACCCGTGTCGATTTTTTAAATACTAATGTACATAATATTATTACACGTACGTACTCGTATATTTCAAATAGTTATAAATAATACACGCGACGAAGCATTACGTTTTACGATACACTTTAATATAATAAAAATACGTTAGACGTTATTATAATATCGGCGCGATAAACACGACGACGACGGCGCGTTTCCCCTTCTCCCGACCATATAATACTCCTTCCCGATCACCCGGCCCTTCTGCAAACAATTTCGGCCGCCTAGAGCGTGCATGTCCGCTATTTAAAGGTTTTTTACTGCATCGACAAGGCTAGCTGCGCTTTAACGAGTCAATAACTCCTTGATTTTTCACTTTTACGCACTGTGCAGCAGCGCAGTGCGTTTCGGTTAAATTTCGATTTACAAAATCGGCTATAAATTCTAACTCGATTTATTCGTAATTTTTTTCCACAACCGTCCCGAATATTTAATTTTGAGTTTTAATCGCATTTAATGCGATTGTTTCACTAGTCATATATTTGTTATAGTCGTTCCTAGGTGCGAAATTCGAAAACAAAGTCGCCCGGCGATCAACTTGTTTGACTGTAAACTTCACACTTTTTAAATTCAACAGACGCTCGAGAAACGTCTAAAACCGCAGTCGACTTGATTAAAAAATAAAACTACCCGACAGAGTGAATGAAATATATCGCCCGGCCTCGTGTAAAATATTTACGTTTATCGGTAAACACGACGTGTTACAGTTTAGAAAGGAAACCTCTAGGATTTCGAATTCAATTTTCCTTAAGAATCTTTATAATATTTCGAAATCAATAACAACGACGACTGCGGGTAGTTGAATATTTTAAATTTCCTACCGATATAATATTATTATATCACCGACAGATAAACACGCGCGCGCGCGTTATTGTGAATATAATATTTTTATTAGTATTATTAGCGCGGCCAATCGATATATTATTACATTATTGTGTAGACGTCGCGACACACTTTTTGTCCGCGTTACAATGTGTACGATAATTTGTTATTATTATATTATTATTATAACATATCGCATACGGCCGTCGCCGCCGCCGCCGTTAGGCAAATACGTATAGGCGTGACTAAGGTCAACAGTCTGTCGAACGCGTTATTCCGTCGAAGGCTTCGACGCCGTAGCTTTGTTGCATTAGTGCGTGCCCCCCCCCGGAAAGATACAATAATATTATCGTCGCGGAGGAGACGCGATTTTCGCGATTTTCCCGCGACAGAAACACGTTCGATAATCGTCGTAAAAACCGTCGTCGTCGTACTATATTAAAGGAGCGAGATTAGATAAACGTCTCGCCGTGACGTTTCGTTATAAATATTACGTCGAGTGCTCGCGCGCGTTAAATCATGTGAAAAATTGGCGAAAAAAATCTCTCGCCCGACGACGGGAAAGTCGAAATTAGGATATGAAAATTTCATTTTCATACACGCGTTTCGGAGTAAAATAACATAATGTTCGTGTTTGACGACAACGTTGTTTTTTGTCCACGCACTTTGGCCGTCTGTAAAATATTATATTGTGTTGTATTCGGATCAAATATTTGAACGTAACGTAACCGACGGAATCGATGGGTTTTCGGGTGGCATATCAAATATTATTCAAACTACGCGTCGTCGTCGTCGTCGCAATGGGCATACATAATATTAACAATAATAATGGTACGAATATCGCGATGACGTCGTCGACGACGGCGGCGGCGGTGGGGCGATAACCACGAAATCTTGTCGACGGCGACGACGACTGCGTGTACGCGTTCGCTCGCTCGTGAACGTCCGTCCATTATTCTCTCTTTCATACGCGCGCCCGGCCCGACGCAACGTTTCCTGGTCGTTTCTCAAGGCCTTCTCGGCCGCAAAACCGCCGCCGCCGCCGCCGCGCAAACACGACGACGACTAAAAATCGTCGTCGTCGTCGTCCATTGTCTACAGGCCGCGGCCGAGTTCGTGCGGTACATAATACACGCGTTATAGGCACCTACGCCGAAATCGTAAATCCAAACGATCCATATAGGATTATATTACCCGTCGTCGGTTTTATTACGCCGCGCAGGGTCTATTTTTCTACAAAGAAATATTTTTAGCGCCGAAATAAATAAATTCCGATCATACTCTCGCCCCCCCCCCCCCGTTTGGCGAAATATTCGGCCAACGGGTCACCCCATTATTTAGCAGCGTTCGTCGGTGTGAGTTTTCATAACCAATGTTATTCGCGTGTCGTCGTTGTTTTTCTTCGTTCTTCTTGAATTTTCGTTTAATTCTTTTTACGAAAACAAATATAAATACCGTGAACTCGCCGCTCTGCGCGTTGCGTGAAAAAAATCACCTACTGTTTGACGAAAATTGAAATTCCGCGTTATTTTAGACACTCTTTTCGTCGTAACAAAACCATTAAACTTATTATACGAGTATAATCGCGCTCGTTTTTCGCGTTTCCAAAAAAAAAAAAATCGCCCGCGCTTACTCGAAGAAACCCCCCCCCCCCCGACTATGGAACGACGCGCGCGCAGGATAAAACAATAAGGATATCGAATACGCACGTAATTAAACGAGAATATTTGAATAAACAATAGAACTCGCGCGCGTAGTGTTATAACACACGAACGACGCATAACATTAACGACGTAAAAAAAAAAAAAACGTGAAATTCACACTCGACTAGGTGCTGGGGGACCGACGCGCGCGTGTGCGTCAGAGAGGTCAGTCTGCAGGCCGCGGAAAACCTCAATTAAAAGATTTAATATTATTATACTATATTATTCTCTTGCCTGCCCCGAAATCGTATAATATCGTCGCGCGTAGTACCGGTGTGATTTTTCCCGCTCCGCGCGCGCGCGCGCGCGCGACCTTTGTCCGACCATTCGCTCGCGACAACACCACCACCACCACCACACGGTCATTTTTTTTTTTTTTAATTTAATATTCCGCCGCCTTCCCCTCTATCCCCTCCTCGGAACGCGCGGTCGACCGAATTACATTAAAGCCGACCGGCCGGCCGGCGACTAAACGTTTTAAATTCAACGAACGGGTTATTATTTTATTTTTTTCATTTCGCTCCGAGTTTCGTATTATTTTTTTTTTTCGTACGTCATCATCGATACCTACGCGCGTGCGCACTGAAATATAATATGTTTCGGGTCGTCGTCGCCGCCGGTCTCGCGAAGAATTCGCCAATTAGAATAAAAACACGCCGATTTCGAAATATTTACAGAGTCGTATAAAACGATATGTCGTATTACTTTTGGACTACTCGCGAGTAATAGTATATCTATGGTGACCAGATATTAAAAAAAAAAAAGAAGTACATCGGTATAATATGTATAATCTATATATATAAATGGATAAAAATTATAATAGAACATAAATTTAAACTCCTTTATTACATTATTTTACATAAAGTATCATAGATTTTTAATCTAACAGTTAAAAATAAAATATATATATATTATAAAACTCAAACCATGTGACTAGCATAAAAAACAAAACTTAATGACAAACTCTTAACAACAACGAAAAAAACAACTGGTCAATATTTTTGACATATTTCAACTCAAACATTAAATTTACTTAATATTAAACCAAGTGTAATATATTAATAAGCAATTAACTGAAAAAGGAACAAATATCATGAATTTCTTTGAGTATTTTTTGATCTGTTTTCAGCATATTATTAAACATTTCATGACACGTTTCATCAAAATTTGTATAAACTTGCATAACTTACTGATTTTAACGATGATACTTATTCTTTTGTTGTGATTTTTTTACTTTTTTTTTCGACCATTTTGACGAATTCGGGTAACTTTAACATTATTTCATTTACAGTTATTACATCGTTACAAACAAGTACGTTTTAGTGTACTTTATCGATTTACGTAGGACAGTAGGACAAGTATTTGAAAATCAGTACTG
Source organism: Drepanosiphum platanoidis (assembly GCA_948098885.1). Classification (NCBI taxonomy): domain Eukaryota; kingdom Metazoa; phylum Arthropoda; class Insecta; order Hemiptera; family Aphididae; genus Drepanosiphum; species Drepanosiphum platanoidis. Next base: position 737,516 of record OX402541.1, on the reverse strand, counting down.
TCCTTATAAAATAACGTACGTCTGGTCACCATAAGTATATCACTTTTACGAGTCCTGACGATTTTCTCCGTGTGTCATTATAACAATCTATCCGTCGTCGTTTTATTAATAATTTGAAAACAAAATTTAATTAATAAAAACTAGATTTTTTTTTCTCTCTCTAAATATTATATTATCGAAACGCGTGTGTATCGATTACTCCGGAAAATATAATATCATTGTGTACGCGTACGCGCGTCGGTAATTCGATACTGCGAGAAACAACGAGAATAATAATATAATATAATATAATAATAATTAACAAAGTGAAAAAAAATAATACAAAATGTCGGAATCTTTTCGCCGCTCGCCGTTGTTGTCGTAATAATTATTACATATTCGTACGTAAAAATCACACTATAAGGAATTATTCGTGCGAAACGGATTCGCGCGTAACCGCGAGGGGAAGAGTAACGCGGTGGATATTTGAATATTTCACTGTTCTCGGTTAAACGACTGCGCGCGCGATATTAATCACTGTCCCATTAGTATATTATATTTACGTTTAGAAATACGAGAACATAATATACGAGCTCATAACACGTGTAAATAACGGGACGAGTTTCCAAAAGCGTTTTCCCAACTTTTCCTCCCTCAGAATTTCATTGCTGTTTAGTTTTTTCTTTCTTTTTCCCAACACTATTTCCAAATCGAGTAGCTATCATAATAGTACTCGTAGTTCGATTTGGCCCGATCTAACCGTCAAAAATACTTCTTTTCAACAACGAAAACTCTTGCTTCGTAGTCAGTAGGAAAATAAGCATACACGTGTAAGTACGATCGAGTACGATGTCAATTTTTTATTTTATATTATACTCGTACTAGACGACTCGTTATAGTGTTTATAGTTTTAGAAATCAATCGCCGGGCTGCCAAATAATCGAATCGTTATGTTATAACTAGGGCTCGGATTTTGTAGCAAATGCTTCTTTTGAGGGGCGTGTGATAGATATAGATAATTCTCATAGATAAATACGTTTCGAATCGTTCTGATTTCAATGAAGTAAACTTTTTTTTTTGCTGTTTTTTGCTTTTTTCCACAAAACTTGCTTTTCACTTGCTTTTTCCCCTGTTTGGTTATTTTTTCTTAATTTTTACATATTTTTCTTGAAAATTTAAATTATTTTCATGTACATTATTATACTTGGACTATAATAAATCATTATTACCAGAAATTTTAAAACCAGTAATAAACGTATGAATTAGCAGCACCCAATAGAACGAGTTCTAATAATGAAAGTATCTTGACCAAATATGACGTGGTCGTAAATTCCTTTTTTAATATTTAATTTTATGTGTAGGCAATTGAAATTTGTTTTCTTTTTTTAGAATTAAATTTAATAAATGCTTTTTTTTTGCTTTTTTCGGCTACTTAAAACGCTTTTTTAAGGATTTACTTTTGCTACAATATCCGAGCCCTAGTAATAACAGTATTACGCTCCGACGACATCCATAACTCCGCGAACTCGTCGTCGAAAACAACGTAGTCTAGTCTAGATGGTTTTTTTTTCATTTTACTGGAACACAAGACCCCTCCGCGACGTCCATATATTCAGAGATCCGAGACATTTTGACATCAAAGAAAACGCGCACACAACACGTATGTGTATTTTAATTTTAACGATACGATTTACCGTCGTCGTCGTCTCCTTAATTACTTTAGAGTCGGTGTAAAATGATTCGCGCGAGACAATAATATAGCGTCTCGACTAGCTAGCGGGGTTTAAGGGGTTTCCAACCCCCTCGGATATTTGTTTATTTATTACGGCGTTATAGTACATATAGAATGATATTTTCGTTATAAGTATTACAATTATTATTATAAACAAATTAAAATTAACCCTACACTGCATGACTTAATTTTTATGTTGAAACTTTCAGTTGAAAAAATTATTTTTAGATGTAAATATAAGGTTAATGATCGTCTAAAAAATACTTTTTTTTTTAATTTTATTTAAATTTCACTTTTTAAGGACTACTTGAGTTCCTGTATCATCCATGATACATCGAAGTAAAAAAAAAAAAATAAGAAATCTTTTCTATATTATATTAAATTGTCACATTCAAATAGGTAGTAATAGTTATAGTATTGGTAATTAGACTTCCAATATAAGAAAATTATTGCAAATAATAAAATTATTCAACAAAGTAACTTTATTTAATTTTACATTGCATAGTGTATCATCTGTGATACCATTAATTATTGAGATTAAACGATTTAAAAACAATCTCGACACACAATAACTGAGTAAGAAAATATTTATTTTTTTGTTAGTTATGATAATATTTTCTACTTTAAAATTGAATTAAAAAATACGTTTTTCTGTTGTCGATAACAATAATTATCGATAGCGATTTTACTAATACACAGCTGAAGTCAAAGACGTTTTATCAAATAAATAATGTGTGGGTAAATATATGAAGATGTTAACAAAAAGACCGCCCCAAACCTTTGTTGTTATAGAAACGGCAGTTATTTTTAATTTTCACGGTCGTATCATGATTCATGGGTGATACTTTATGATGCAGTGTAGGGTTGATAAAATAACAACTCGTTATTATGAACACCTGGCCGGCGTTAACGGATAGTTTGACGAAAATAATAATAATAAGGACCTTTACAGAGTGTTATCGTTTCCGAATATAATCGTCGGCGATCGTAACGCAGTTTTTCAGTCGAGGCGTTTCGACAACTACAAATAATAATAATTCTATTATGCTAATTCCATACGACGACGAGACTTAAAACATTATACGTCGTCGTCGTCGTCGTCGTCGTGGTAAAATTTAAATAAATTATACCGGACCGATATTAATTTTTTTTTTTTTTTTAATTATGTCTTACACATAATATTATATTCGTATTTGGATTTTCGCTCGGCGGCCGTGTCGTTTGCCACTATAGTTTCAAAGCGCCAAAATACTATACGGTTATAAAACGTAGAGCCCGGATTTATATGCATTTAAAAAGTGTCAAATATTATGATGTAAATATGCAATAATTATGTTACACTTAATAAAATGTGTGTTTTTTTCTTTTAAAAACCACACTTTTACACCGGGGAAAATTTAAAATATTTTATCAAAAACAAAATAAATGATTATTATATTATCCACGGCTATTTATTGCAAATCATTTAAATTATTAATCTAATCCTTTTACAAACGAACAAGTCTTATATAAATATTTTAAACATTTACAATCTAGATTTTAAAATTTGTCAGAACAACACTTACAATTATTAAAATGTGTGATTTTTTTGTTATTAACCTTTCGGCAGGCGCGCTACTCTGTATAACATGAGCAGGCGCGTGTCGTACTCAATACGACAGAATGTTTTTCATATAATATATTTAATTAAAATTAATGATAATTAAATAATTTTTAATACAGATATTTTTTGGGAACATTTTACTCTTATTTATACAATATTTTAATAATTTATAAATATTTTCTTTATAATTTTAATACAGTAAAGATGCATGATATACCGTCATGTTCCGAAACACTGTTAAAATTATCGTAATCAATATTTTCGTAACTAAGATCACGGTCACTCTCAAAATCTCCAAAATTGTTTCATACTTCTTCGTCTGATAATTATTGTAACATACGTGCAATATCAGCCATAATGAGGTGAAACAAAGCGATATACGACAAAAAACCAAAAATAATATCACTACCAGGTGCATAAGTATTTCATGCGATTAGACTGAGTTGACTGGGAATCACATCAATAAAAATACATTAGATAACATAACAATTATTAATTATTTTTAACATGTATGTCATTGTGGAATAGAAAGAACCCCCGTATTAATAGGGATACGTAAATAAAAGTTATGTCAATAAATCTAAAATTGTCGTACAAAATGCGCATACTCGCCTGCCGGAAGGTTAATACAATAATACCTATCATATTATCTATTCGTGCTCCGATCTCATAACAGTAATGAGGCAATTACTAAATCGATTGTAAATTCAAATAGATAATTTATTAAAAACCAATTTAAATATGCATTTTATATGCATTTATGAACAATTATGCAATAATAACCCTCGCAAAATATGCAATATAAAATTCGGTGTGATATGAACCGTGGACATTTTAAACCCCCTTAGACGTGCAAACCACTTGGTACAAACATGCAAATGCATATCGATCCGGGCTCTAGACTTATAAGCGATCCGATGATTATTTAATAATCGATATTTATTTATTAATTTAAAAAAAAATGAAATAACCAAACGCGTAACGCTAATTTAACATGTTTTTATCTAATTTATTTAAATTGAAAATTATTTTTATATTTTCCACTCTCTCTCTCGTAGAAGACGTATTCACTTAAAAAGTGAATATAATTATTATAATAATCGTCGGCGCCCCCTTTAATCTCTCTCTCTCTTTAGTCTCCGCGTCTAAATCGGTTACATATTATATATTATCGACCAACCCCCGGCGACGAGGAGGGTGTCGTATATGCGATGCTGTCAGGGCTGTTGTTCTTGGCGCGCGTCTCTCTTAATATCTTCCGCCTCTCTGATTTCCCGTATCGACGCGAAATTGTATATTGAAAATCATTATTGTATAAATAATTATTATTAGCGAGCGACGACGACGACGACGACGACGACGACGAGCGCGCGAAAGGTCAAGTTTTAATTAATCTTTGACGCGGCGGCGATAACGCGATGATTTTCGAATAGACAGAACGACGACTGGCGAGATATTATATTATGTTTCGAGATTTTCAAACAAGTTTTTTTCCATATTTGTTTATCCGTCGGATTAAGAGCAGAGAATCTCGTTGTTCGGACCGAACGCGCGCGCGCGCGCGTTACTTCGTAATAATGCCAAGTTTAAATATTTGGATTGTTTTACGTATTATACGCTCGCGTTTTATCAAACCAACACGTCTCTCGCTCCCGTTTATAAATAAATATATAATAAAAATCGAAATACTTGTGTAAACACTGTAGTATTATATACGTCTAGATTTGAAAAAAGGAAAATCTATCCAAAGAAATTAGTCGCCTCTCGGTTGTTTCTTCAAAATATCGATTTAAACGACGACGGTCGTTATCGTCACGGTTTGCCAAAAAAAAACCCCCGACGAAAGTAATGGCGCGCGAAAACTCGCGTTTTATTATTTATAATAATATATTTAAACAATTTATGAATAATAAAGTGCGCTCTGTAACGTATACACACTCGATGATGATTTTTAATCGAAACCGGTCGTGACTTTTTTCGCACTCTTAATTGTTTAAACTTATTTTAATCGTTTGCGTTGAAATGATTTTACACGTTTAATAATATTTTGTTAATATTATTTATGAGTAGGGGACGGATTTTAATGCCATAAAAATAAGAAAAATGTCCTAAAAAAATGTATTTAAAATCAATAAAAAGACAATTTGGAATTTGAAACTTATAAAACACATTATTATGAAAAATTTATCTTATAAAATTAACTTTTATACACGTGTCAACGATAATTTCGTAATTTCGTAACATAATAAATATTAATTTTTATTCGTAAATTTTTATCGAATTTTATCCATTCCAATTTAAAAATGACTTGAAAACATAAAAAATGCACTTAAAATGTCAAAAAATGCTCTAAAAATTTAATAAAGTCTTAAAAATGCAATAAAATGCAAAAAAAAAAAATGCAAAATAAAAGTTACATTTTTTTAATTTCTTGATGTAAGAAATGAACTTTGTGCTTGGAAAGCGATGTTTTCGGACATTCAGAAAAAAAAAAAAATGCAATTTGCATTGAAATCCGTTCCCTATTTATGAGTATTGGCCGATATATTAATACGATTACTTTTTAATAATAATAAATCGTACTTTTACCGACTCTTCGCGATTAGATATTTTTCTCTCGAATTAATCGTTCGTTTTAAAACGTTTGTAATTCGTGTCGAACGTAATAATAATCGCATTCAATACGTTACCTAGTTTCGTCCGAGTAAAATATAACCGATTTTAAAATTCAAAAACAGGTAAAAATACAAAAAAAAAGTCTCGAAAAGTCCAAAATAAGCACTAAAAACTAAAATGCAAAATAAAATTTTTAATTTGAGTTCTCTGTATCACGAAACACGTTTTTAGCTTACTCTGCTATTACTTAAACATCTCATAAGAAATATGCAAATGCTATAAAATCCCAACCCTGATAATAATGTTAGAACGGCATAAAATCTACAGAACTGCAATGTGAAATCAACAATATTAACGGACTCGTTAGTTTTGTTTATACAATCTCGAGTAGATTGCGAGCGTGAATTTTTCAATCGTCATTGTTGTGTTTACGCCGACGACGATGAGTTTTTTAGATTTTCGCGCGCGAGTATTCCGAAACGCAATTCAAACGGAAGCCTTGGTCACTATACTCTCGGTCGGCTCTCGGCGGGATATATTTATAGGCGAATATGCGCGTTTGTTTTAGTTAGGCCTCCTCCTCCTGCTGCTGCCGCGTGCCGCCGCGCTAAGGTTTGCAGTCTTAGCAACAAGATTATTATGTGTTGGAAATTTTTTGGCAAGCGCCAAAGCGAGGAAATCTCTGCCGCGACGTGTGAACGGCCTGGTTGTTATTTCTAGAACTCGCGCGAAAAATACGCAACGGCCTGAAAAGATAAACGGCCAATTTTTTGGCAAAAATATTCGCGGCGCGTTTTTTTCTTCTGTTCTTCCTTTCTTTCTTTATTGCACTCGCGTCGTCGTCGTCTGCACTGACCTCAAAACGAAAATAAAGTGCACCGCTTTTAGTGTCCAATCGGAATTCACCGTCTATCCCCCTTCCGCCGCACGGCCTTCCGGGCGAAATGCATTTTGTTCATGGAACCTTTTCACGTTTTGTCGGAATACGACACATTTGTCGTACGACACAACTCGTGTTCACACAACGATTAATTCATTACCGCCGTCGTCGTTATTGCTATTATCATAACATCTTCCCGACGACGACGATTTGCTCCGAGTGAAATTTCTCGTAACTTTACGCACGTTATTATTACTATCAATATCGTACGTATTACGCGTAATGAGAACTACTATAGCCTTTCTAAAAATAAAAACGCGCGCGTAATGGCCGCGGCCACCCGAAATTTGTAATTTTTACGGCATTTTATTAATAAAACACCGGGCAGCGACGACGACGACGACGACGGCGTGCTAATTATTATTCCGTTCGGACGAGGCGATTATAACCGGGAAAACTGGGAATAGAGCGTGTGTGTGTACGTATGTCTGTACCGAAAAATCTCGAATAATTAACCAGCCGTAATTTAATTAAAACGCAACTCCGAATCGAGTATCCTGCATGGGGTCGCGACGACGAGAAATATCGTTACGACGTAAGTCGGGTAAAATTATTTTTCACTACAGCACGCTGCAGTGTCTATATTATGAATTTTTTTTTTATGTTTGTTCTCCGACTTTGTTCGGGTCACACGACATTATACTTTTATACGCTCACTCTATACTTATCCCTAAAGAATTCGCATTTTTTTTTCTCCGCTCTCTTACGTTTTCTTCCCGAATAATACGATGCACCGCCGCCGCCGCCGTACCTGCTCCGGCTTTGTTAAAACAATATTGCGCGCTTCTCGGTCCTCTTTTGGCCTTTTTCGATTATCGCGGTATTCCTTTCACTCTCCCGTATATCTCGAATCCTTCAGTCCTCCGATCTCGCCCCGTCCGTTCGCTTTTTTCTTCTCTCTCTCTCTCTCTGTCTGTCGACATAAACCTAACAATTACTTTATCGCTGTTATATAGACGGGACACGATTTTGGCCGACAATGAGAAATCGATAAAACACACACGCTCGACAGGAAACCTGTGGGTACGTACTCTTGACATTTCACTCTAAAAAAATTAAACTCGCTGTTTTGAAACGATACCTTTTTTCGCGCGCGCGTTCGGATTTTGAATATCATACGAGAAATCTGTTTTCCTCTCCCGTTCGATTATAATATATTAACAATTACGTCGACTTAACGGTAAAAGGGATTATATATAAGTCGACGCGACATGTCTTTATTATTCGGACCTTTTGCAACGTCCAATTACAGATGATATTAATAGCCGCAAAACATAATAATACAACACGACGACGACGTCGTGGAATTCATCAAGTAAACGGTAATTGCAATCATACGCGCGCGCGCGCGCGTGTATGATACTACACACAAAAGCGGAATTATTAAAAAAAACCCAAGTCGGACGAAATGATAAAGTGAAATTTCCTCTTTTGTGTGGAAATAAATAAATCCATTTAGCGATCGAACGGCGGCGGCGGCGGCGGCGGCGAGCAATCAACGGAAATAAGTCTTGCAGTGACATAACTAACAACATTGTATACTCCGCTGGATGATATATTTTCTTATATATTCTGCACGTCTGAATGGTCTGTTTGCTTTTTAAAAACATATACGAACAAGGGGGATAACAACGAGACAATCTGATATGGGGAGTAGTTAGATGGGGGGAAAAAAAATCGAGTAGTTACGAAAAAAAAAAAAAAAAAAAAACAAAGGAAAAGAAGAAGCAGAGCGCGAGAGGGGTAGACGAATGAGGAAGGGAAGGGAGGGAAAACCGAGAGGAAGGAAAAGCGCACGAGAGTAAAGGACAGAGAGGGAAAGAAAACGGGTCTGAAAACAAGCGAACCAAAAAGTTCTAATGGGATCGAGTGTATGGAGTATATACTCTGTACCGCCACCAGTAGTCTCCGTTATTATATGGCCAAAAGGGGTTCAAAACCTTGTGGCGGCGGCGGCGGCGGCGGGCGCCGGATTGATGTCGTGTGCGGCAGGGATTGACGAGAGGATCCTGCGGCGGGGTAGGTAGGAGGAGAAGGAGAAGAAGAAGAAGAAGAAGAAAGAAAGAGAAGGAAAAAAACCGTCGTCTCCGCCGCCCCGACTCGACCGTGTCTGGGTCGCGTGTGGGCTGGGGGTGCGGGTGTCTGAAATGCGGCCGGGTCAAACGAGGTCGTACAAAGAGCTATTCCCAGACGGGCCGGGCGGTGAAGGGATACACATACACATAAAAGGAACGTGTGGCGGCGGCGGCGGCGGCGGCCGGGAACGGGCGGCAGCTCGCCGAGGATAGGGGAGGGTAGTTCGGAAATCCTCGGGCCCGGAGATCACAACCCTCCCGGCTGCCCTCCTTTGTCGTCGCCGCTTTCCCGACAGCCAGCCAGCCACCCCTACTCGAGCCGCCGCCGCCGCCGCCGCCGCCCGTTGCCATCGTCGCTATTACACAGCCGCCACCACGACTTACCCAAAATCCAATTTGGCTTTTACCCGTCAAAGAAACTTTATAACGGTTCCGACGCTCGAGGTCAGGACCCAATCCCCGACCAAACTTAATAATTTAAAGCACATAATTATCCGTATGATGTATGATATATATAATATATTATTATACAACAACGTCGCTACTACGCGGGCGATAAAATACACGGCGGCGGCGCGCATCAAGTCGAATCCGTCGAGTGTTGACTAATGGGTACTCGTTATACAACAATACAAGCCTACTCGCAAATTCACGACGACTATAATAATTGTTGTTGTTGTTGTTTATTATTATTGTATAGTTTTGCGACGTTATTATTATTAGTTATTACTATCTCGGAAAGTTTGTGTTAATTAAATAAAATTTCTGTTGGGCTCTCGCAAAACGATGATTAGTGTCGGTCTGTTGTTTGTGTCGCGCGAAACGCCGAAACCGCGACGACCGTGTGTAGCCGAGACACACTTTGTTTAGAGCAGTGTTTCCCAAAGCGGGGTGATAGAGCTAGAGCTATCCAGGGGGGCAATGGAAGTTACGAGCTTAATCGGGGGGCGGCGACAGTTTCATCTATCGTTATCGCAATAACAGAAACACACACCGAACGTGATCTAAATTTGTTGAAAAACGTAATTTGTTGTGTATTGTTTTATTTAAATTTTAAACGTATTTCACATCATGATGGCCGAATCGAAGACACCAACCACATCCATCTCATTAAGATATTTATTTTCATTTGCACCTATGCATGAATATTTACAAACAATACATTTCATTTTTGATTGCATACTTTTGTAACAATATTTTTTGGGAAACACTGGTTTAGAGAAATACGCTTTTGATACCGCGACGACTCGAACAAATATCTAATCTATTAAAATCTATTACGCGTTTTAGATTTTCTTTTGAAATTTAAATTTTTCGAACGGTCGGTGATTATAATATGTTGTCTAGGGCGTCGTCGATTTCAAAAAAACTGACGGAGAAAAAATATTTATAAAACGCCGCCGCCGCCGCGCCGGTTTCTTTATCGCATCGTTTTTTTTTTTTTACACACTGCAGTATCTCAAAAATCTGAGACTTGAAATTTTCATCGAATATTAACACTTTATCCTCTAGAGAGATACACAACGTATACGATTTTCAAAGGATTTATTTTCTTTTTACCGTTCTATATTTTGTAAACGATTTGAAATTTGTGAGTTTTCGTTCATAAAAAACTTTTAATTTTAATACCGAAAATTAAATATAAACGATATTTTGTTCTTTCTAGTGGATGGGGAAGAAAAAAAAAGAAGAAATTCGCCACACAATAATTGTCGAACAGATCCACTCGCGTCCTGCTTTTCGGCCGAACCGGAGCAAAGGTAAAACATCGATTTCAAATTTATTAGTTATTATCGATAGTATTTCGTCCTGTACGTAACGTTTTTTTATTCCTTACGATCGTTTTGTCTCGCCGCCTCATCACGGTCTCGAGTTTTTAATTATATTATTTTCATCGAATATTTATACTTTATCCTCTAGAGATTTAGAGATTTATTTTCTTTGACCGTTCTATTTGTAAACGATTTGTTAGTTTTCGTTCATAAAAAACTTTTAATTTTAATACCGAAAATTAAATATAAACGATTTGTTCTTTCTAGGGGATGGGGAAGAAAAAAAAAGAAGAAATTCGCCACGCAATAATTGTCGAATTCATCCACTGGCGTCCTGCTTTTCGGCCGAACCGGAGCAAAGGTAAAACATCGATTTCAAACTTATTAGTTATTATCAATTACTTCCCGAAAGAGTAATATTTCGTCCTGTACGTAACGCTTTTTTTATTCCTTACGATCGTTTTGTCTCGCCTCGCGGTCTCGAGTTTTTAATTATATTATTTTCATCGAATATTTATACTTTATCCTCTAGAGATATACAACGTACGATTTTCAAAAGATTTAGAGATTTATTTTCTTTGACCGTTCTATTTGTAAACGATTTGTTAGTTTTCGTTCATGAAAAACTTTTAATTTTAATACCGAAAATTAAATATAAACGATTTGTTCTTTCTAGGGGATGGGGGAGAAAAAAGAAGAAATTCGCCAGACAATTATTATCGAATTCATCCACTGGCGTCCTGCTCTTCGGCCGAACCGGAGCAAAGGTAAAACATCGATTTCAAACTTATTAGTTATTATCAATTACTTCCCGAAAGAGTATTATTTCGTCCTGTACGTAACGCTTTTTTTATTCCTTACGATCGTTTTGTCTCGCCGCCGCTATTATTACTCTCACTCGCGTCATCACGGTCTCGCGAGTTTTTAATTATATTCGCGATCTCCGCTGTCACGCGCGGCGCATTGAACATTCGTTTACATTTTGTGTTTGCGTACGCGAAATTCGTGATCAATACGAACGCTCTTTGATCTAGCCATTTAGATTGTGCGGGAAATTCCGACGACGACGACGACGATAATATACGCGAACGTGAACGCGCTCGTTTTTTTACTCGCCGCTACTTTGCAGCACGGACAATAGACGACATCGTTTAACGTAATGTTTTCTAAGAGAGTTGGAAAACCCACTGACGAATCGTCGTCGTCGTCGGACCTACTGTGAGACTCTATTTTTTTTTATTTTTCTCGTGTCCGGGCACAATAATATTACATCACTATATAGTATAATATCGTTCTTTCCCGCGGCGATCGTCCTTTCCTCTCGTTTCAATATCGAAACAACGATTTGTTATTTCGGTAGACGAATCGGGCGCGCGAAGATCGACGGAAAAAAAACGTTTCTTCCCCTCTTCTCGCGTTAAATCGGGGAGGTTTTAGTAATAAATCGATTTTCAATCGCAATAATCGATTAGAAAATATTAAATAAAATCCGACCGTCGTATAGTAACCTGCAAATATCAAAATTTCTACTCGGATTACAAGTATAACTATAAGTTAGAACTAGGAAACGGATTTTAATGCCATAAAAAATAAGAAAAATGTCCTGAAAAAATACAATGCCTTAAAAAAATGCACTAAAAAAATGCTTTAAAAATGTATTTAAAATCGATAAAAAGACAATTTTGAATCTGAAACTTATAAAATATATATTTAAATACAATAAAACCTTCTCTTGTCTTCTCAATATTGTCTTTTATACGGGTGTCAACAATAATTTCGTAATTTCGTAACATAATAAATATCGAATGACTTGAAAATGCAAAAAAATGCATGAAATGAACTTTGTGCTTGGAAAGCAATGTTTCCGGACATTCGGAAAAAAATGCAATTTGCATTCAAATCCGTTCCCTAGTTATAATTATGTGCCTATTATTGACGGATTTTTCGTTTTAATCGATCCAAGTCCGACGAAACGCGTTCGTTTAGATTTTAAAATATACAATAAGAAAAATGTCCTGAAAAAATGCCCTAAAAAACTTTAAAAATGTATTTAAAATCGATAAAAAGACAATTTTGAATTTGAAACTTATAAAAAAACACATTATTATGAAAAATTTATCGTATAAAAAATATTTAAATACAATAAAACCTTCTCTTGTCTTCTCAATATTGTCTTTTATACGCGTGTCAACAATAATTTCGTAATTTCGTAACATAATAAATATCGAATGACTTAAAAATGCAAAAAAATGCATGAAATGAACTTTGTACTTGGAAAGCAATGTTTTCGGACATTGAGATTTTTCGTTTTAATCGATCCAAGTCCGACGTAACGCGTTCTCCGTTTTCGGAGAACTTCCAACACCCCCGCCCCCCGTTTGTCGCGACTCAGTTCAGGTCGGTCTGTTGAACACTCGACCGCGTAAAAGCAGATTGTCCGCCGCCGCCGCCGCCGCCGCCATAAATCTATCCGAAATTTATCGAATAAAATGTGGCGATTACAATAATAATGTCGTCGTCGTTAAAATAGCGACGGAACTTAGGCCGCCCCACGTGTATGCCTCTGCGGTTTTAAATAGCCGCGTGTTTATGTTGCTCGCGAGAAAAATAAAAAAAAATATATATTAATTCTTCGTCGCTGACGTAACCCCGACGACGATCGTAATATAACGTTCGGCCCGCGCGTTTTATCCTATATATACGACGACGACGACGACAATATAATTCTATAATTATAGAAATATCTCTCTCGTTGCGCGCCGAGTCGATTATTAGGGGTGGGGGAGTATTATAGTCGCAGTGCGACGGTGTAATAATCGAACCAGATTTTCGGAAATTTTCTACTTGGATTGATGAAACTTGTCTTTACCAATATACGTCCTAACCTAGTAGAATATCCCTACCTAGTAGGGATGGGCAAAAAGTTTGAAACATCGATGTTCCGATGTATCGATGTATTTGACACATCGATGTAAGGGATCGATGTTTAAAAAATATTACTTTAATAAGTTTTAAGAAAAGTTGTATCTATTCGAATTGCCTACTACAATTATTTAGGAGTGAAGATGTGTAGTCAGAAAAAAAATTTTTTTTTAAAGAGATAATATAATATTGAAATCATAACTTTTTGCTCATAAATGTATTAAAACAACAAATTTTTCCATATAAATACGTTATTTAAACATCGAACATCCGATTTTTTTTCAATACATCGCAATATAAACATCGATGTAAGGTTTTTCGATATATCGAACAAAAAAATCGATGTATTTTGCCCATCTCTACCTAGTACTTGAACCTCAAAATGTAATTTTCACCATTCGGCTACTACAAAATTTGGCCATTTCAGTTTGTTTTACGTTTTTTTTTCTCTCGGAATATTATCCTTCTTCTCTCGCCCCTTTCGATTGTAATACAGTAAAACCCGTGTAATATGGAAACGGTTATAATTTATTATTAATTCATTTATTATTTCATATATTTTACTTGGTAATGCGCGAAAGAATAAACCCGTCACCCATCACCATTATAAATATTTTTAGGTTCATATCCTTCAATAATTAGTATTAATTTCACCAACATTTTTAACATGGACACTATTTGTGACTCACCGTCGTTTTGATGCCAAACAATATTATTATGTCGATTTTTAAAACTTTCCAACCGGCCCCATTGGATGCTTTAAATTCGGTGACTGACTGACTGACATTCGTTCAGCAATTCGGCGTGCTTTGGTCTGTATAATTATCGGTCCAGAAATTGGTATATTTTTTGCTCTAGCACTTGCAAACCACTCCCAAGTCAAATTATTAATTTCTCCATTGGCGTTGGATTTTGGTTTTCTTTTCATAATCGATATAGTTATTATGTTCATTGATTGATAATTTAAAAACAGTACATATTTCCATGACAAAATATTGTTTCCATTTCCACGTTAAACAGGTTCCATCTTATTCAGGGAACCATGTATTTAAAACTACATTGGGTTCGCCGGGAATATTCAGGTTCCATATTACACAGGTTTTACTGTAATACAATTATTATGTCGGCGAGCGAATTATTTTGTTTTTCAATCGATTCTCACAAAGCAGCCGTCGCGAATATTAACAATCGCGATCGTATTAACGTGGCGGCGGCGGCGGCGGCGGTTTAGTTATCGTTCCGATGACGATTTCAATGAGTCATAGAAAAACGAAAAATTTTATCTACAAAAATAATGATATTATCTCTGACGGTTTGTGACGAAAAAAAAAACAAACGAGTTTTATATACTTTCGTTTTACAAAATATCCGCGCGCGACTCTTTGTGTACGTTTTCGTTATTTTCATATAATACGTCGTTTACGTATTATAACAGTGGCGTATATTTTGGATTTTTTCGACGTGAACACTCTTATCATCGCGACCGTGTTTACACTTATTTTTAACAAGTGCACGCGTACATTTTTTAAAACACTGTATTCTTCAAAAAGTACTCATTTTTAATTGCAGTTTTCAATCGTATTCGGCAGTATAATATACGTAGTTTTCAATAATTCCTTTCTGTAACGTTATAACCAGAGTCCGGATTTGTATGCACTCAAAAAGGCCCAAACAGTATGCGTTTGTGCATCAAAAAACTTCAAAATATGCACTTGATATGCCTCTTATTTTTTTTTTTTTAATAATATGCAAAAATATTATGCTCTCATACACAAAATATATGCAATTTCTTCCATAAATAATAATTCGACATTGTTGAAAAACTTATTTTTTCTAATTACAGACATCGACTTTAAACATATTTTATTAAAGAACTACTAAATATTTAAAAATATATTCAACAAATACGTAAAACAAATACTTTAGAAAATATATATCTAATAAGTAATAATAAAACCAGTCGGCATTGTTGCATTTTTTTTGCATTTTTTGTGTTAAATGCATTTTATTTCATTTTTACGTAATATTACAAATATTACGTTCATTTTGTGTATTTTAACTAATTTTTGTTTATTTTAAGCATTTTTTAGAGTTTTTAGGTCATTTTTGCATTTTTTAGGTCATTCAAATCCTTGCTCTACTCATTAGTCATTACAAATATGTAAATGCATACAAATCCGGACTCTATAGTTATAACATTATCACGCCTATCGGTAAAAAAGAAAAGAAAGGCCAAGGGGGTCTATCCCCCATTCCCCCCCCCCCCCGTAAATACGCCACTGTATTATAATATGTCGGTCGTTCGTTGTAAAATCCAGTCGTTTCGGCGGTGATAATATTATTAAATATTCGATTAAAATAACCGCGTCCTTGAATACTACAGACGCGCGCGCTCGAAATCCGAGTTTGCGAAAAACTATTCGATTCGATCGACCGCGCTCCTTCCTACCCAACTTTAAACAGGAACGCGACGATAAAGTGTGCCTACACGCGTCTTATATTTTTATACTCGCTGGCCGGAAAATCGCCTCGAAAAATCGAAACACCGTTCCGGGCCGCCGGGCCCGCGCTGCGCATCGAGATGGTTTCGAATTACGGCGGCGGCGGCGTTCGGAAAGACGTCATAGTTTTCGAGTCGGACGCGCGCGCGCGTGATTTCCACCGAGATATTTATAATATACCCGTTTGTGAGAAGAAGTAGAGAAAAAAAAAATAACGACCTGAGAACGAATTTAATTCGTATTACGATTTCCAAAACCGCGCGAATAACGAGTTTGTGACGTCTTAGCTATTATTCCCCTCCCGGCGCCTCTCGTCCTTATATAAATCGCCGCCGTGCGAAATATTACATCGTCGCGTAGACGAAAAAGTGGGGCAAAGTAAAGTGGTGTGTAGTGCCGATTTCGGCGTTTATTCGACGACGTGCACCGCGGGCGCCAATATTTGCGTTTATATTGGTAAGCAAAAGCTCAAATGTCCGTCGAAAAAGACAAGTCGAAGAGAAGTGGAAGAGAAAAAAAAATCGGAAACACTCGCCGAAATCGAATCCTGCAGACCGGACGAGGAGCGCGCGCGCGCGCGCGCGACTGGTTGTTGCAACCCAAGTGCAGTGAACTTGAAATTATTCGTTTTTCCCGTTATGATCGCGGGCGAAAGTCGACTAGCGCGCGCGCGCCGCAACAGAATATATAATATCGTACGAGAATCGTGTGCGGGCGGATTTTTCGAAAAACTCGAAACACGACGACGACTCTCTAGCTCGAAATAATATTTCCAAATCGTCGCCCTCATGCCAAAAGTGACCATGTGCAAAAAGTGACCAAGTGAAAAAAATGTTTAAGATGTCTTATTTTGGTCCTATGAAAATACGTAAAAAGTTTCCAAGTGATATCTTTATTAGTTTAGGAACCACCGAATACTTAATTTTGACCAACCAACATTTCAATATAATTCTTACGTTTAAAAATTGACTAAGTCACTTGGTCATTTCTTAATAAGGTCATTATTATATTTCATAGTTTAAAAATAATAAAAAAAATAATAATTTATGATGTTTTCAAATAAAATGAACAAGTTTGTTGTTTGAATAATGTTTTTGTATAAAAATGATTGTAATATTAATGCATTACCCATATAAAACATAATACAAAAATAATGACCAAGTGAATTATACTTATGACTTGGTCACTTTTTAAATGACCAAGAAAAACCGTTTTCACTTGGTCACTTTTTACCATAAAATTTATTTAGTAATTCATAATTTAGTAATCATAGTAATAAATATTGAGTAAAACTAGTATACTGTAGTGTAAAGTATACTATTGCGGTTTCATTGGTACCAAGTTTATAAACATCAGTTAAATTCTCGATTTTTAAAGAAGTGCTCAACTTTTAAACTGACATTACTCAAAACTTTAAAAAACCAGTTGGTCACTTTTGGCACGAGGGCGACGAAATTTTTGACGACGACTCCGTGTCGGTACTATTATTATATTTACCTATCATTACATTTATTATAATATAATAACGTGGGCGTTTTTTTAATTTGTCGCAGCGCCGAGAATCCGAGATAAGAGCCGATGACAGAATAGATTATCGGTCTGTCGGCGAAAAAAAAAACGATAACGCGGTTTCGGATCGAAAACACCACATAAAAGGTAATAATTATTGTTGTTACACGCGTATATTTGTACTGTTTTTAGCTGCCGGTTTTTTTTCCGACTCGCTCGAACGGGATTAAAACTTTGATTTTCGACAACGTTTTACCGCATACGCGACCAACTGTACAACGACGACGTGACGTATTGCGAGACGTAACATCGTGTGTTTTATATAATATACTAGCAGAATAACCCGGCTTTGCCCGTGTGCAGTATAACTTTTTATTTTATCAGTTTTTTTCATTTTTACCCCTTTTAACTCCGGTAGGGGTCGAATTTCGGAAAATCCTTTCTTTAGGGGCCTCTGCTATATTAAATGAAACTATTGACAAAATTTAATACCACAAAGCTCCAGTGACTCGGGATTTTTTCCATTTTTACCCCTTTCAACCCCCTTAGGGTTAATTTTCTCGATAATTCTCTCCGTAAAAACCACCATCGTACTTCAAGGAATATTATAAAAAAAGAATTAGCGAAATGGGTTCAGGGGTTGTTGAGTTATGCGTTTACAACACATTTTCATATATGATATATTATTATCTCTGTGTCTGTTAGGCGCACAATTCCGTAGGAATATCCTCTACTTTTTATACCTAATTGCGATATCGTCGTCTGACTAAAAAAATAGCATTTTTTGTCAAATTGTTGATATTTTTACAATAACGACTCCGAAGCATTTTTTTGTTATTTTCTCCACGAAATCGACCGACTACCTAAATACTCGCGTGGTGTAGTCTACTACGCGGGAGGACTGAATAATATTAATTCGGTTAATCAAGTCGGAATACCGAAAACGTATTATTTTAATTCGGCGGCGGCGGCGGCGGTTCGTATAATAACGAAACACGACATGTTCTCGGAAATAACCGGTGTGATTATCGATTCCGCGAGTACGGTATCTCTGACTTTTGAAACGTGACTAAATACGCTATTACAGTACCGCCGCCGAGTACGTATAATAATAATAGTATCTCGTCTTCTCACGGGATAAATTATTGCCCCCCGCCGACCCACTGTCTCGCCAGACGATCGCTAAAGTTTCTTCTTCGGAGACTACGCGTAATATATTATATATAATATTATCTTAAAACACGAGCAGCACTTGTGTGCTAGACCTCTACCGCCGAATCGTCGTGCCAACACGTGACCTATACCACTACGACGACGTGTGTACGTGGCGACCTATCGCGTGTTTATACACTTATACGACTGTCCGCGCGCGATCGGAGAGAATTATTAACGATTTTTGCACTCTCGGCCGACGTTTCGTTTGGCCCACAAACCGCGACGCGAAGCCCCCGCCGTCGGGCTACCGAATCGTCGTGGCAAATTACCAAATCGCCTCTCGTCAGACGCGACGACCCGGTTGCCGAAAGAACGGCGGCGGCGGCGGCGGCGGCGGTTTCTCCGTTCCGGATCTTGAAACTCCGTTCGAAAATTATACGGCTCAATATGCAGTAAACATTTTTATTTTTCATTTTTACCCCCTTTTAACCCCCTCAGGGGTGGAATTTTGAAAATCGGGTCGGACGTGACGACACTCAGAAAGGTATTTGGAACAACTGTGGGAAAAAAAAATTGGATAAAAGGCCTGTTCTTTTATATATAACTAGCTGAATAACCCGGCTTCGCCCGTGTGCAGTATAACTTTTTATTTCATCAGTTTTTTTTTTCATTTTCACCCTTTTTACCCCTTTTAACCCCCTTAGGGGTCGAATTTCAAAAAATCCTTTCCCATGGGGCCTCTGCTATATTAAATGAAACTATTGACAAAATTTAATACCACAAAGCTCCATTGACTCGGGATTTTTTCCATTTTTACCCCTTTCACCCCCTTAGGGTTAATTTTCTCCATAATTTATGCTATAAACCCGCTCCCCGACATTCTCTATCATTTAAAAAAAATTCGAGCCAAATCGGCCCAGCCGTTCTCAACTGATTCAATTTCCAATTTTTTGTCTCCATTTTTATATATTATATAGATATAGATTTTTAAAAACGGAAAAAAATTATGTTTTATTCCGAAACGCGTTTTCCAAAATGTCCTCGATCCTTTTGGAATTAACGGAAAGCGAGACAAAGGATAACGGAGGCGGCGCGCGAGATGTTCTCGGCGCGCTCGTAGATCCGGTATGTAAGGTATAGGATGGACGTAGACACGATTAATACGTATTATAATATCCTATCTCTCCTTATAGTTAGCCCGCTCGTCGTCGTCCTTTGTCCGCGGTTCGATTATCGCGCGGAACACTATACTGACGTTTGGATCGTAAAAAAAAAAAAACCGAGTCTCCCCGCCCTCGATTCGATGAGCGGGTCAAGGCCGGTCGATCCGCGCACTCGGATTGTATAATCCGTCCGAAAATCGTCGCGCAGTTATCTTTTCATCATCGAGTTATCTTCGAATCGAGAAATATAAATTTTTGAAACAAAAAAAATATCAAATCGTCACGCGCCGTCATATACAGGCTCACCCTGTATATGAGAATATTATGGCCGTTTAGTGTGTGTGTGTGTGGTTCCTACGCGGGAAAAACCTGTACTTACGTCGGTCGCGTGGGTGGCGTGACGAGTAGAGGCGGCGGGGTTGCGAAGGATGAGGACGAGGGGCAGGACGGCGGAGGGGCGCTAAAACGGATCGGCGACGTTTGGCCTTGGGCGCGGCGGGCATTCGCGTGGCGTACGCGCGCGTATAATATTATTATTGTTATTACTGTACGGTATAAGCCTTAGGTAGAGTAGGCTCGGACCGGGCGCGATCGTGTGCGAAAACGCTCGTGTGCGTGTGAGGCGACGTGCGTGCGTGCGTTTTGGAGGACGGCGGGTGTGGCATTGAAAACGGCCCCGGACAATGCCAGGTCGGGGCCACGGAGAGGGAACGGGTTCTGGTTCGATAAACGTCCTACTGGCGGCGTTGGCGGCGGCGGCGGCGGCGGCGTCGGCGGCGGCGGCGGGCCTAAACGCGAACCGTACGGTTTTTTTTTTTGTCGTGGAAAAAAAAAAAAAATGATTTTTTTCTCTCCTTATTTCTCCCCGAGCCGTTTCTTTTCTTCTTCCTCCTCCTTCCTTTTTTTTTTTCCTCCTCGCTCGTTTCGACGCATGCAAATCGATTTCTCCCAGTATTATAATAATAATAATACACACACCGAGAACAACGTGCGTACGTAATATACGCGCGCCAATGTCACCGCCGCCGGTCGCTCTATAATAATACGATTAATCCTGGGGGGGGAATTCGCGCGGCTTTTTTTTTTTTCCTCCTCTCCTTCCGGACACCAGGACTAACCTCGTTGACCCCACGTTTTTTTTTTCAACCCGCCAGTGTGAATAATTATTATTTTTCCTCTAGTCCACATCCACGAGTGGGTTAAAGCACCGTAATAATATAAACCTTTTGATTAGAGAAACAAAACGAGGCTCACTCGAAGTTACGACGAATTACTATATTCACTATGCCCACTCGTTTTTACAAAAAATAACACTCACACACACTAACTGGCTTTAACGTCAGCGTCGTAATCGATTTATTTTTTATTTAGTAGGCTCGAGTACAGATTAATAATAAAGTGTACAGAATTTTGAATTACAAAAATGAATTGTGTGAATATAATTATTAATATTTTGGACTGTTTTCAATGATTTTTAAATAATGACGTTTTAGATTCGACAGATTATTAAAAAAGAAATCGAAATTTCGTGTATTTCCTAATGTTAGGACGAGTCTATTAAGTGGATTATTTTGTCCATAATAGTTGGTGCGGTGTGTTTTGATATGGAATGTTGGACACGAGCGGGTACGTGAAACGAAATACATTCCAAAAGAGGAGGGCAAGAGATTATATTAATACTTACACTGTGTCCTGTGAGAACTTTTCGAAAAACGCGCCTTACCAGGAGTCTCACCAAACGCGATTATGTGTCCCGGTGGGCTCCTCGAATATACCAGTAGAGCCCCCCTCGACAGTCCGGACCCCCCTCCGATAATCCGGACGGCACGAGTCCATTTGTTAACGGAACTCGTGCTATACTCGAATGATCGTACACATTATTAAACAGTTTTCTAATCGAAAGTGCAATGAGTTAAGAAAAATACAAATTTCAGTCGTTCGAGTAAGCCTGGAAAACCTCCGGCAATCCGGACGACGCGCGACGCTAGGAATTCGTCCGGAATATCGAGGCTCTACTGACGTAATAAATGTTCGGCGAGATGTTAGTGAAATAAAAAAAATACTCGAAATGTTTTAGGTAAATGGAAAAAAAAAGTCGAGGCGCCGCGCCGCGGCATGGATGTGCAACGCGAATAATAAAGTATCCAAGAGTTTTGACCTCAGAAATTTGACCTCAGATGCGCCTATATATGGTATCGACCAACCTCGCCCCACTGTGAAAACGCGCGTACGTAGTCGGTATTATATTATTATATCGCCGCCGCCGCCGTGTTGGTATTCGATTAATTATTTATCGTGTTTTTCGTTGGCAAAAAAATAAAATAAAAATAATGCGACCCGCGTCAGAGTACGTAATATAATAATTTACGGACGTTTATAAAATACGTATATTTTAAAAATAAATCTCGCGGACCACTTTTTTTTTTTTCTCGTTGTAAATTTCATACGTTCGATTATGACGTGCGCGCCGCCGCGACGCTTATTATTATTATATTCGCGCGTAATTTTCGAGGTTTCGCGTCGGGCCTTTCTCTTTTTCGCGTGTGTTTTCGAGAAGATCCCGCGAGTATTTTGCAATAATAATATATACTCTTCGCCTAATGCAATCGTCGTCGTCGTCGTAATAACCGACAAAAAGCGCTCTCTCAATACGTTCGTTCTAAAACAGCGCGCGCGTTGTCATCGCGAGAACAACATTTTACGCGTTTCTAGTAATCGAACACGGCTGGAAAGGATCAAAAAAAAAAAAACAAAATCCTATTTTCGGAAAATCACGTAAATATCCTTAATTTTCTTCTACTCGTCCTTACGCTCGTAATATTATAATTTTTACCTTTCCAAAATGGCTTTTTCGGTTTATTTTACGTCTTATTTTTCGACTCGACGATGAAGAATGATTACGATGTGTTTTTTCAATTTTTTTCAATTGTTATAATATATTTTTCAATCGTTTTCAGATGAAAATATTGTGCAAAACGTCGGACGAGAAAAAAAACCGTACCCGGTGAATCGAAAAACCAAGTCTCTCCTGGCGATCGAAAACAGCGGGTAGGCCTGTTTTTTTTTTCAACTAGCGAATTTCGATTTATTGTAAAATAAACCGTCACCGTGCGCGCGCGCGACTCGACGATGTGATAATTATACGGCTCGGAAGTTGTTTTTTTAAAATTAATCGATCGAGCTAATCGAGTCTGATTTGCATTTTTTCGCCATCGATATCGTTTCACTACGTTTAAAATCATTTTTCCGATCGTTTACGTCGTTGAATGTGAAAATATTATCAATATAATTATTAGTTTTTTTAAGCGTTTCGCCGTAAATGGCTCAACGCCGCGCCGCCTTGAACGAATCCGCCGCCGCACAGACTCGTAAAAATGTTTCATATTAGGTAAAATCGACGTTTGAATATAATAATAATAAAACGAAATCCGTAAAACTCGCCGCGTTAATAATATGTCGTGCTAGACGCGCGTAGGCACTACGATACTATTTTGTATTTTTTTTACTTACATTTCTGCTTCGTCGTCGTCGTCGTCGTCGTCGTCGTCCGATCGGCCGGTTTCGTCTCGAGCGCGCAAATGAAAGAATTATTATTATTCTCTCGCGTGTATTATTGTAACGCTTATTTTGTAAAACATATCGCCGACCCGCGGGTCACTCTACGAGTCCGTTAACGCGCGATAATCATATCACCGCACTTCTTGTGCGGTCTTATAAATATAATATAAATAAAATAAATATTTTTTTTTTATCGCTATCGTATGAAAACGGCCTCTCCGCGACCTTTGCCGCCGTATCGTCAAATCAATTCGGGCTTCCGGAACGCGAGATAACATCGTCGTACTCGTATTCGTCGATTTTATTATATAAATTCGATTCGAAGAAATATTTAGGCGGCGCGGCGGTCTTGGACTTTATCCGACTTTGGATTCGATTCGATCGCTCTCACTCCAAGTCAGTGTTTCCCAACCTTTTTTTTACTCAACGCCCCTTTTAGATTTTAAAAATCTCACACCGCCCCCCCCCCACCAATCAATTTTTTAAAACGTTTTATTTTCTAATAAGCTATTTAATTTAAGACAAAATATCATTTAACATTTTAACGCTACAATTTCGTCAATTTTAAATTTAAATACCTACTATAATAATTAATAATTTGATATAATTTGATTTCGAATTCGCTAATATAAAATTATAACACGAAAAATACTCATGTGACACTAATGACGACTGCCCTGAGGTCGATGTTTTCCTGCTAACGAAATGATATCTGGCTCAATAGATGTCAGCATTATAGTCTTAAATTAGGTATTTTATTCTACGCAGTTATACATTAATTCATTACAATCGGTTATAAACAAAAAAAATTTAAATGATAGATGAGCGCCCCCTTTAGCGCCCCCTTCAAAATAAAAAATGACCACAAGGGGGCGGTAGCGCCCACGTTGGGAATCGCTGCTCTAAGTTTTCCGTAAAAATCGACGT
This sequence comes from Drepanosiphum platanoidis, assembly GCA_948098885.1. Lineage (NCBI taxonomy): Eukaryota > Metazoa > Arthropoda > Insecta > Hemiptera > Aphididae > Drepanosiphum > Drepanosiphum platanoidis. Next base: position 713,064 of record OX402541.1, on the reverse strand, counting down.
ATAAACATTTCGTATAGATCCAAAAAAAAATATCGCTCCGTGCGTTACGCGCAAACGATTTTATTTCTATCGCTTTTTGGGACGAAATATGCTTCCGCCGCCGACCTTTGAATCTGTTGGTTTTCCGAAAACCAAATCGACTCTTAATCGCAGTAAATTATTCGTATAATTCGCACGATTCGAAACGGTTTTTATTTCTCGATAATCTTTCATTTACTATACGGCTTTGTTAAATAATATTTTTAATCGCGATAGATAACTTCAAATATATCGTAATAAATTCCTGTTTTTATTCCCCCCCCCCCCCCGGGTCCTTATCCTTAAAATTATAGCGTTTTCGGTCCCCCCCTCCGAATCGTCATGAACGCGAGAAAAATAATCAAATGATGACTCACGCCCCCCCCCCCCCCCGTCTCGTTTCCGTGATACGAGAGTCGAACCCGCGAGAGACATTTTTGCCGTTTTTCCGATTTCATTGAAAATCCATCGCGCTCGGCGCGAAAACGCAAAGCGACTTAATTGTAGTGTTTTACGACGTTTGTAAAAAACTCTATTATACGACGTTTCCGATAAATCCGTTATTTTCCGAGAAAAACGACGAAACGTAAACACATTTTTTATCGGGGAAAAATCGATTTTCCGTGGTTATCTAGCGAACGGTCGACGAGGCGACAAAAAGTTTGGTATAAAATAATTTTTAAATCCGATTCTTCGAAAATAAGATGAGCGGTAAAATTCGCGTCCGATCGACCGTTTCGAAGTTACGGTCCCGAAAAGAGCGATACGTCTCATAATATCTCATCGATCGTGTGGTACCGGTAGAAATTCCAAAAATCCCAACCCAACTTTTGATGTGTAATATTACATAATTTTAATACAACAGTTTTGGTAAAAAAAAAAACTATTTTTAAAAAAATACGTAAAACAACGCGTAAACACCGGCAGTGATATTTCAAAATTTGTTTTCATATTTCAAAAAAAAGAAGAAATTCCAAAAAAAAAAATCCCAATCTAACTTTTGATGCGTATTAAATTATTATAATACAAAGGTTGTGGTAAAAAATAAAACTATTTTTAAAAAAAATACGTAAAACAATGCGTAAAAAACACCGGCAGTGATATTTCAAAATTTGTTTTCATATTTCAAAAAAAAGAAAGTGTTATCGCACAAATTTATATCAATTGTTTGTGGTAAAAATTAATTGAAATATTTCGAAAAAATTCCCGTCTAATTGCTTATTTTTGTACTTGTTGCATAGCCCCGAACAGCCGTCCTTGCGCAACGCGGATCGGTCGCGCTCGAACGATATCACGTGACGATCACGTGACGAGCGCCGCGAACCAATGAGCGCGCACCCGATACTCCGATTGGTCGGTGGGCCGGGGCCCCTCGGCGACGGTCGAAATTCACGAGCCGAGCCGCCTACGCAAGGGCCGATCAGTTCTCCGCCGGGTCTTCTCTAGTTAACAACTCCTCTCCGCGCCATGTCGACCGTCGTCGCGCCAACTCGACCGCCGTCGCGCCAACTCGACCGTCGTCGAGCCCAGCCAGCCAGCAGACCATCTTCGCTGGAAATTCAACGGACCGATGGACATCATAATAATATCAGGTCGGTGGTATTTTTTATTTTTTTTTTTAATTCACTTCCCCTTCGATTATATTGCTCCAGCTCGCGGAGCTACGACTAGGTGTTGTCTTGATGATTTTTTTTTTCAATTTATAGTTAATTATTATGACGTAAATTGGTCTAAAATAGAATAAAAATTTTCCAACATTTTTTAAGAAAAAAACCAAATACTTTTCCGCATGATATAGTCGTGGTGTTCTTTTTTAATTCACTTCCCCTGCGATCGCTTCAGCTCGCGGAGCTACGGTTAGGTGTTGTCTTAAATGTGATTAATGTGATTATTTAAATTATTAGTATTATTGAATATTCGGGGAAATTAAAATTAATAAAATACTCGTAATATTCGTATTGAAAAGGCGATAAAAAAAAATATTAAATTTTTTTTTAGTTAGTAGTTGATTATTACGACGTAAAGTGGTCTAAAATAGAATAAAATTTTTAACATTTTTAAAATAAAAACCAAATACTTTTCACATGATATAGTCTTGGAATTTTTTTTTAATTCATTTCCCCTGCGATTGTTTCAGCTCGCGGAGCTATGGCTAGCTCCCTACACCTCCACACTAGGTGTTCTCTGTCCACCGGACTCGGAATTTTTCGATTATTTAAATTATTAGTATTATAGAATGTTCGGGGAAATTAAAATAATAAAATACTCGTAATGTTCGTACTGAAAAGGCGATAAAAAAAAAAATTAAATTTTTTTTTAATTAATAGTTAATTATTATGACGTAAAATGGTCTAAAAAGAATAAAAATTTTCCAAAATTTTTTAAAAAAAAAACCAAATACATTTCGCATGAGGTCTTGGTATTTTATTAATTCACTTCCCCTGCGATCGCTTCAGCTCGCGCGGAGCGAGCTAACCTACGGTTTGGCGTTGTCTGGTCGCCGAACTCGGAAATTTTCGATTATTTATTTATTTATTTTTTAATTATTAGTTAATTATTACGACGTAAATTGGTCTAAAATAGACTAAAAATTTTCCAAAATTTTTAAAATAAAAACCAAATACTTTTCGCATGATATAGTCATGGTATTCTTTTTTCATTCACTTCCCCTTCGATTATTGCTCCAGCTCGCGGAGCTACGACTAAGTGTTGTCTTGTCGCTGGACTCGGAAATTTTCGATTATTTAAATTATTAGTATTATTGAATATTCGGCGAAATTAATAAATTATAAAATACTCGGTAATACCAATAGTGCGACTCTTACTGAAAACACGAAAAAAAAAAATCTTTTTTCACATTTTTTTAAAATTAATAGTTGATTATTACGACGTAAATTGGTCTAAAATAGAAAAAAAATTTTCCAAAATTTTTTAAAAAAAAAACCAAATACATTTCGCATGAAATTACGGGGCCCTGTTATAAATCTCATTATATTTGTCGTTAAATTTTTAATTTCCAACGTGCAGCGTGAATTTTCCCGATATTCCCCCCGGGGCCCAGTCCGCCGCCCCTGCGCGTCTATTAATATCGACATGTCGCGCCCGTCCGCGAAATTCGAAATTCTACCTAAAATCATATAAATCCAAGTCGACGTACTCTCGGGAGCAACAATTTTACATCATTTCTTTTGTCTTCGCAAAAATAATTATTATGACGCGGCGCCGTATCGTCTGCGCTATTGTAATTAGGGTTTTAAAATTTCATGAAATTTTTCTTAATATTTCATTCGAGTGAAAAATCTCAAAAAAATAAATAAGTCTTTTCGTATAATAAAAAGTAACTATTTACTGTTTTAACGCTGTGCAATAAATCACTGACGATTATTATTACTCGTTCTATTATAAATTTAGTATTTGACGAATATTATACGATTTTTTTTTTTTCTCTGTTTCAAACGTGTAAAAAAAGGCAAATTGTTTTTTCTAATATTTTACAAGTCGTGAAATTTTCGAGTTTTTGAAACATCTCTCAAACCCTCCTAATTATATAATACAGTGTACTCGCTAATAACCGCAGCGCGGTAAATCATGTGGACAAGTAGATCGCACACGTAGTTGCACCAAAGGCTAAGTAGGTATGCTTTAGTAGTCTCCGACGAAACGGTCTCGCCGGGCTCGCTCGCTCTCCGTGGCCCCGTGCCATCGGCATTATATTTAAGTACGCGTAAATAATAAACGTATTAATATAATATTCTGAAACCGCGCGCACTTTGCGTAGACTAGATTGTGTATATAGTTCCGTCGTCGGTGGCGGATAACTCTCTGCGAGTATGTATAATATATATAAAATATCTTTATAAAATTAATAAAATATTTGTATCAAAAAAAAACGTCTATACCTATAATGTATTGCCTCTGAGCAGGACTCTCGTAAATTTGAATGGGAAAATCATTACTATAGAGCTAGGATTTTAATGACCTAAAAAATGACCAAAAAAATGTACTTGGATGATATTAAAAAAGCTTAAAATAAACAAAAATTAGTTGAAATACACAAAATTAACGTAATATTTGCAAATATTACGTAAAAATGACCTTAAAAATGCAATAAAATGCATTTAACACTAAAAATGCAAAAAAATGCAAAAGTCACCAAAATCCTAGCTCTAATCATTACAAACGGTATATAAAATAATGTAGCTAAACACGGAATTAAAGAAATTATCGGAAATGAGCGAAATAACGTGATATTTAATATGATAAAACAAATTATTCGGCCGTTTTGCGTGTTTTTTTTTTTGGCTCGAAAAGGATTTTTTTCCTGTAGTATTTGTATTTCATTAAATACGCTTATTAATTGCTAAACGATTATAATATTCTCTCTCGACGTTTACTCACCGCCGTTGGTACGAGTGAACGCGTGAACTATCTCACGAAATCAAAAAGAAATATAACGAATTAATATAATATTTATAATGACCGAGGCGGCAGCGTAGTTTCTTTCATAGTTTATAATAATAATTAGAGCTAGGATTTTAATGACCTAAAAAATGCAAAAATGAGCTAAAAACTCTTAAAAATGAACTTAAAAAATGTTTAAAATAAACAAAAATTAGTTAAAATACACTAAATGAACGTAATATTTGTAATATTTGTAATATTACGTAAAAATGACCTTAAAAATGCAATAAAATGCATAATAATAATAATAATCGATCCGACAACGCTGAAATAAACGAGCTAACAGACATTTACGTAAAGCGCGTTTTTTTTTATAATTAATCTGGTAAAATGTCGTTAATTATGTAATATTTTCTTAAACACACGAGAGACTTGTATAAATATCGAAGAGCGAACGCCGCCGCGCCGCCGCCGTCTACCGGACATTATGTAAAATGGTATTTACGTACACGCGCTTATGATTTATCACTGTTATTAAGTTATTTTTTTAACAAGTTTTGCGTGTAGGTACACGCGGACGGTTTCGCATGGTAGGCAATGTGCTCTTGCAGCCAATACACTATATAATTACCACGATATGTAGTATACGTTAATGATGCGAACGTGCGCGCGTTCGAGTAAACTGTTTATAGTCTCGTTTTTCACGCTCGCGCGCCGCCGCCGCCGCATACACTGTTGCGATTGCGAATTTGATTTTTTTTTTTTTTTTTTTTTATATCTCTGCGATCCGTAATTATGCATTTCTGGTTTCCACTTTGTATAGTATAGTTATATTATGGACGGACGGACGTTTGACGTAGGTCGTACCTTGTGTCTGCGCGCGCGCGCGGATTTCGCTAAAATCGACACTAATCGTCGTCATTTTTCTTCTCTAGTAGTAGTACATCGCCACTAGAGGCGATTGGCAAACGAATTTATAACGCGCGAGAAACTCTCGCGCGTTATTATATTAATAGAGTCGATGACCCGAAAAAAAGTACCGAAACGCCCTGAGAAACTGGCGAGTAAAAAAATGCGGTTAATTTTAAACACACTATAACGAGACTTTCCGAAATCGGTAAAAACGTTTTTGATTTTTGCCCTATTTGTGCCCTATTTTGGACCGAATTTTACCCTATGCGAATAACACGAAAGACGGGACGAAAAAAATTAATACTCGTTGATGGCCGATTTTATCGATTTTACTAAACCTAATACGATCTAAGCATTCTGAGCCCAATTACACAACCAACTTAATTATAAATTAATGCATTTTTCAACTTAACTAGCTGATGAATAATCCGGCTTCGCAGTTTTTTCATTTTTACCCCTTTTACCCCTTTTAACTCCGGTAGGGGTCGAATTTCGAAAAATCCTTTCTTTAGGGGCCTCTGCTATATTAAATGAATAACTATTGACAAAATTTAATACCACAAAGGTCCAGTGACTGGATTTTTTCCATTTTTACCCCTTTCAACCCCCTTAGGAATTAGCGAAATGGGTTCAGGGGTTGTTGAGTTATGCGCTTACAACACATTTTGCGATTCATTTTTATATATTATAAGATAAACTATTTTTTATGGGCCGTAGAACTCGGTGCCCTTAGAAAAAATTTTCAATGACGTCACGAAAAGCTTAGAAATATATGAATGCACATTTTTTAACTAAATATGCGTTTTTATGAATCTCTGGAATCGTTGGCAGCCATAGTGATTGAATAGGATTAAAGCGTGAAAACGCGCACAAGTCGTACTTCTTTTGTTATCAACTGTACGTTTTTACAATAATTCCGCCACACGTCGGCGCGCTCGCGGTCGAATCGTTTTTATTTATTGTCGTGACGTTAAAACAAAACCAAATGATTTCTCGTAAAAGTTCTTCTCGTCCCTATACTCTTCTGTGCCGCGACAGATTTGGACGGTCGCGCGAAGTATTTATATTTTATACGTCGAAATGACATTTGAAAGAAGCCGGATAGTAGTGGTGATGGGGGGGGGGGGGGAAAGCGAAAAAAAATCCTTCCCCCCCCCCCCCCCCCCGACAAACTGAGATATATTATTATTGTCGTCTGAACAGAATTGGAAACCACTTGGGCTTCCGTTGTTTAATTTCATTGTTCTTCTGTTTGTTTTCAATTATCCCCCCGACGACGTTGGTGTTTATTTTTACCGTCTTTATTATTATTATTATAAGTGGTTGACGGACCTGAAGATTATTTTTACCCTCGCGCGTTTAACGTAATAATTATGCGTAATATTAAAATTAGAAATTTTTATTGTTTTTTTGAAAAAGGAAGAAAATTATCCTTAAAATTAGAAAATGTACAATTATTACGTTGTAGTTCAAATTTTTTTTAACGATTTATAACAGATGTTATTGTCGAAGGATTTTTTTCTTACTAAGCCTTTGAATTTTAAATCCGTTTTTAATTAAATCGAATGACAAAATAAAACATTTTTATTTTAATAAATGCGATAATATAACAAGACAAAAAAACTATTTCTAATTATTATAAAATCGAGTAATTAATTAAGAAAAAAGTTGGTCCACTTTACATTTTCACTCGTGTTTTGTAAACTTTTATTAGTTTTTAATGTCAAAAATATTATGGACGAAAAAATTAACTGGAAATTACAAGACCAGGCACTTTTTAATCATAAAAGTTAAAAAAAAAAACACATATATTAATTTGTAATTTATAGTTTATTTAACAATTTTTGAATTTTCTTGCAAATTTAAGACACGGTCGTTTTGTGATATATCTTTCAAAATTTAATATTTTGAGGGAATAGTAAAATTGATCGAAATAAAATACATTTTTTGATAAGAGTTTCTAAAATAAAATCGCGCGATTGTCATTAAATTTATAACGAAAAACCGACCGCTTTTACTAACAATTTTTACTGATTCTTCTCTGTACGATTATCGTTTTCTTTCTTTTCTATTAAAAATAGTAGGTTTTTTCTACATTTGACGATGATTTTTAAAATCTAAACCGGCCGTAAATATTAGTACGTTTTACACGCTAAAAGTTTTATTTATATTTTAAGATGAATGAATGTGTTTAAATCGGCCGCGCGCTTTAGATGAGATTTTTTCGGAAAATATGAGGCTGATTGAGTGATTTATGATTAGAGGTCGGATTTATATTCTCTTACAATCCTTAAAATATGCAAAATATTCTTTTAATATTAAAAAAAAATTCAGTTTAAATTTATTTTTTATTAATTTGGTTTTAAATATATTTAATTTAATTAATTTTACAATAACAATTAATAACTATATATTATTTTGTGCTATCGCAATCGATAAGGAATACCAGGAGATTAATTTTTTTTAAAAACCCAGAAATAAATCATTTAGTGAACAATTGTGTATTTATCAAAGTGCTGATATACGTAAAATATGTTCATTATATGCCGATGTTAGAAAAATATTCTCAAATATTCTCCAACGTGTTAAATATTCTCTAACCCCTAAAATATGCTTTTTTATGCAAAATAAATTTTTTCTTGTGAATTCTGTGTTTCATGAATCGTAAAGATTTCTCACTCCCATTTAACTGCATAGACTAGAGAAACAAATATGTAAAATCATAAAAATCCGACCTCTATTTATGATTATAGAATGTCGTGTTCAAAAAATGATGTCGTTTCTCGTGAAATAATATTTGAAAATAGTTTTTCCCGAAAACCGCGATTTGATGGTTTACAAATATCGCGCGTGCGACACCTGAAAAAAAAAATGTATTGTTTAAAAAAAGGCGCGCGCGTTGTATATAATAACTGTGTAGTAAGCGAATTTCACAAACGTCGCGAAATAAAACTGCACCGCCGAAGTGTGTGTGTGTGTAACGTTTGTTTACTTGACCTACGGCAACACTACTATACCATATAAACGTGTGCGATAAACAATGTGACTCGTCCTAAAACAGAATACGGTTGGGTTTCTTATTGCTACGATTATTACACCTCTAAACTGCACTATATACGTAAATAAAAAAAGACGCGTGAAATAAATAATTTTACGAACCAATAACAATAAAGACGGGCGGCGGTTGTTTAAAAGTACGCGTTTGATGTTAATTATGTACGCGCGCGAGGAATACAAATATTATCCTCGACGGAGAGTGACGTTGAAATAAAATTTTTATTGTTGTGCGCGCGCGTTTAAATCAAACGCGACGACTGTGTTCGATTGGAAAGAGCTAGAGGAGGTGGTGCGTACGAACAGGCCTTATATATATATACTAGCTGAATAACCCGGCTTCGCCCGTGTGCAGTATAACTTTTTATTTTATCGGTTTTTTTTTTCATTTTTACCCCTTTTACCCCTTTTAACTCCGGTAGGTGTCGAATTTCGAAAAATCCTTTCCAACGGGGTCTCCACTATATAAAACGAAACTGCTGCCCAAATTTCATACTCAATGCTCTCCAGCAGTTCCAGCCAGGCGAATTTTTCTAGTTTCACCCTTTTTACCCCTTTTAACCCCCTTAGGGGTCGAATTTCGAAAAATCCTTTCCCACGGGGCCTCTGCTATATTAAATGAAACTATTGACAAAATTTAATACCACAAAGCTCCATTGACTCAGGATTTTTTCCATTTTTACCCCTTTTAACCCCCTTAGGGTTAATTTTCTCCATAATTTATGCTGTAAACCCGCTCCCCGACATTCTCTATCATTTAATAAAAATTTGAGCCAAATCGGCCCAGCCGTTCTCAACTGATTCAATTTCCAATTTTTCGTCTCCATTTTTATATAATATATAGATAAAAGAACAGGCCTTTTTCATGTACCAATTTCGCGACGACGCTATTTAACTTTTTTCCAATATTTTTTTTTCACAAAGTTGTTCCGAATACCTTCGCTTGTGTCACCGCGCGGCCCGATTTTCAAAATTCGACCCCTGAGGGGGTTAAAAGGGGTAAAAAGGGTGAGACTAGATTCGGTGACACAATGTGGTGGGAAATTAATTTTTCAAAGGAGTTAATTTTCATTTTTTCTCTCGGAATATTGACGGTTTTTTTTTTTTTTTAATTTTGATAAATCGCGTAATAAAGGTCAAAGGACGCCCGCCGGTCGTGTAACAAATATCTGGTCTAAAGTTAAAGGATTTTGTTTTTAATTGTTTTTAGTAATAATATTATCGGCGACGAGAAATAATTTAACAGCTTTCGTAAAGATTAAAAAGAAAAAAAAAAAACAATTTTATAATAATGGATATGCAAGCGGTGCAACCAAAATTTGTTCACGAGGGGTGTCTTTATTAATCGTATTTATCTTGTCATCTTTTTCGTAAACGATTTCTGAATATGCCACGACTGGTGTCTCGTGTAAAAAACGCGTTTAAATAATAATTTACATTTATTTATTAATTTTACATTCTATAATAAACCTTTTGAATAAATAATTATCATGACAATGGCTGTGGTGTGGAATAACGTTTAAATTTTTAGATAAAAAAATTATAACGCTCGTCGAACGAAATTTCCATAAATATTATATACTCTCCGAGGGGGGGTGTCCGGACATCCGAAACACTACCCCCCCCCCTCGATTGCGCCACCGGGGGGGGGGGGGGACGCGCTCGAGTACTATATAATATTAAACAATTGTATTGTCGACAAATATGACGTCACGGGTGATAATATTACTAAACTAATCGATAAACAAAAAAACACGTCTTCTTTGTCGCTAAAACTCTTTGGTCAGTTGGTGTTTTACGCGTATTTTGTAACTCTTCCAAATTAGTATTTCCGGGGTGGATTAACCCTACTGTCAACAACCAAAATGTTCTACGTTGTTCAACAACCGGGGTACCCGGGTACCCACCATATTATTTTCATTGAAATATGTGTACATTATTGAATTTTGGTTTGAACGTGAAGGATAAACTAAGTTATTTTCGTCACCGAGCGAAAATAATCGATTATCAGGAATAGTTCTTATATTTTCAACTTTTATTGGGTACATAATTTTTATTATAGATAGAGTTTATTTGTTCATCAGTAGGGCAGAGGACTTGTAGCTCTAAAAAAGCTCTAAATATGCACTTAAAATTTTTCCGCAGAACTGACCGAGACTAAATACTAAAATATTGATTATTGTCGTGTCTAGAAACGTTTTATAAATAAATCCTAATAAAATAAAAGCCTGCATGGTGCGTACACGTCTGTAGTGGTGATGTCTTAGGTATAGTTTACGTTAGATCGTTATCGCTTCTAGGAAGAATTTGTGCCCGAGCACAGTCAAAAACCATATTATTATACGACAAAAATTAAAAATAAATACATTTTTATTCAAACATTTTGACTATATTGTTTGAAATGAAAATGTCACAGTGGAAAAAATCGATTTAAGTTAAATATGTCTCAAAAAGTATAAAATAGCGTATACAAGTGTAAAATATGCCCTAAAAACCAAAAAAACGCAAAATATGCATTTATATGCACAATAAAATTTCAAAACTAGCTTTGTGGAAGCATGAAATGTATTTGTTTCGCACTCTGCTATTTTTGTGACTGTGCAAAAAAAATATGCAAATGCTACAAGTCCTCTGCCCTATTCATCAGTAATCAATCACCAGCGTGTTTACGAATAGTGTGGGCATTTCCAATACGTGTTTGTAAAAATTTGATTTCTACAGTTTTGTTTTATAATTATGTTATTTATATAATATTTATAAATACTACAATGGTTTCATATAATATTTTTGTTTTATTGACGGAACAGTCATGAACACTTAACATTTTAATGCTATGGGTACCCGGGTAGTACCTGGTTGTTGAACAACCGTGTTGTTAATTCAACCTGGAAAAATAGACGCTAGATATCAATAGAATTGTATTTATTTGCACAATTGAGTATAGATATATCTATAAGACGAGGATCCAGAAGGATATAGGCATACACTTTCGGAAAAATTAAAAAATCTTGTTTGAAATTGAAATGGGTGCCCGGGTACCCGGTTGTTGACAGTAGGGTTAAGTGGAGGGGGGCACGTTTACACGGATTGTTTTTCTTCATTCGTCTCGAATAGTTGAATATTCGTCTTCGAAGGTTTTCGATAATCGTTTTCTCGCTCGCGCGTAAAATAATTTTAGGCCTACGTGAAGGTTGTTTTTATTGTCGTCGTCGCTGGCCTACGCCAAATCCCACGCGGCGCGGCCGACCCTTGATAGGTCCGGTTTTGCATATTTTAACGAAAATCCACCGGCGCGCGCCGAACAGGACGACGACTGCGTGCGTGCGTGCGTGCGCGTGCATAGGCGTACTCTCTGGCAAAGGTGAGCGCGAAAAATAATAATAGAAATAATAATAATAATGGCGTGGCTGGCGCGCGAAACAAAACCTAATCGACGGGTATATACGATTGCGGGGGCGTCGGCCGCTCCTACGCGCGCTTATGTGGCGTATTTTTTTTGCTGCACGTTTTGTGGTGGCCCCCAGAGCTACGTGTTTTTCGCCGTTTGTCTCTTATCGTTTTGAGCCGGTCGGGACGCGCGGCCCACTTTGCCCTTTTTGCCGATTCGGTTTATAAACTTTTCCACGAACATTTGGAATTGTAATAATTACAGGTAGACTTTGGATAGATTCTTCAGGAGACCGAGTTCGATTTGTCGTCTGAGTTTTCGAATTAAAAAACGCTAATCGTTTAGGTTTTATTGAAAATTTAACAAAATTAAAATGTAAAAACTCTTTCTTTTATAAATTATAGCGACTATTGGTCAAGAACGTTATCCTTAGGTGCTTTAATTGTCCTTACTCGTATTGTTTTTTCCATTGAAAATTTATATCATTCAGTGACGTATTTTGGGGCCCCCGAGGTTTGTCCCAACTTTATCATATTAAAAATAGTCGGAAAATTGTTTTCTTTAAAAATTATATTTTAAAACAATTTAAATTATTACTAAGAAAAATATATATACATTTTGAACTACTATAATTAATATTTTATTATAATTTCTGTGTTAAAGGCCCCCCCCATCCCTTATAGGCCCCCTTTAGGTCGTAGTCTCTTTTTGTTCTAGAGAGCCGGTCAGGACGCGGCCCACTTGTGCTCTTTTTTGACGATTCGGTTTATAAACTTTTCCACGAAAAATAGGCTTGTTTTTGATAATTACAGGTAGACTTTGGATAGACTCTAGGGACCGAGTTCGATTTGTCGTGAGTTTTCGATTTAAAAAGCGCAAATCGTTTAGGTTTTATTGAGAAATTTAACAAAATTTAAATGCAAAAAACCCTCCTTTTATAAATTATAGCGACTTTTAGTAAAAAATGTTATCCGAGGTGCTTTAATTGTTTTGAAAATCATATTGTGCTTACTTGAGCTCGTATTATCTGAGGTTTTGACGCAGTTTTTTCCCCGAATTATCGAAAGTGTATTTTTTTTAGTGACGTACTCAGGCCGGGGCCCCCAAGGTTTGTCCGAATTTGGAGCCCCCCCCCTCCCCCCCGGAACACTATCGCATTAAAAATAGCCGGAAAATCGTTTTCTTTAAAAATGATATTTTAGTTGAAAACAATTACAATTATTACCAAGAAAAATAATATAAATTTTGAACTATTATATTATAATAATATTAATATTTAGTTTCTGTGTTGAAGGGGGCCCCTCGTTTCTTTAGGCCCCTGGACTCTACCGAGTTTCACGCTTCTGATAAATAAACCGTTTAAAAAATGCGCCGCAAGGTTAATGGACTATAATAATAATAATAATTCAACTGTCAATTGGAAGTTAAATTGATTAAATTATGATATTAACTTCTCTCGGCTTTAATAGGTTTTAATTTTTCTTTTGTGAAACGGCGTGTTCGCTTTATTGTGTTATTTTGAGGGGTGGTGGTCGGCGGCGGCGGCGGCGGTCTTATTGTCGGCGCGCGTTGCTCCCCTCGGCCGGCGTTTTATTTTTTTTTTTCAGTTTGCGAGTAATAAAATTCGATTACTCTTAATTATTTTTTTCTGTGCCTGAAACGAGAAAAATAACAATTTCTGACGGTTTGGGGATTTTATTTTCAGCGCGGCGAGTCACATATTAATCTAATTTAATTACACACGACTGGCAGGAAAAGGAAACACACGTTTTGTGTAATTTTCTTTTCTCACAATAAAATGGTTTGTTTTTTTTTTTTTTTTTTACATAAATTTGATAATTTATAATGTCGGTGCGTTTTCTAATGGGACGGCGGTTTTAATAACCCGTTGGTTTTACATATTCGCGATAAATCATCGAGACCGGAGCGAATTTTATTTTCGGATTTAATAATTTCAAAATTAAATTTTGCATATTTAGCATATTTCAAACGCCGCGCCGCCGCGCTGTGTTGAAAAGTGCACGTTTCTGTCGGTTTATTGCATTTTCTGCAAATACTTGAATCCGTTGATATCGATTTTGCGCGCGGTTTTTTGTTTAGTAATAAAATTCATATCGAATTTCCCATTTCAATTAATAATAATAATTCAATGTTTATATTAAATCAAACTGATATCGACAGTCGTCTCGTAATGAACGACTATGTTGTTTATCAAACAATAGTTGCAATAAATCTAATGGCTATTTATAATTTATTCGTGTATGCAAATATTTAAAATCATTGTTTCAGCAATTGAAATGGGTCAACGACCGTATTGAATATATTTCATTTATTTTCATTTTTTTTTTTCATCAACCGTCTGTTTATTTACTAGAAAAATAATTTACTTTTTTTTTCTCCTACTTGCATATTTTAGTTAAGTGCATATTTGCACGCTTTTGTTTGGATTTTAAAATGCAATAACTAACGAGCTCTCGTAATAGTAACGATAATTATTATTATAATTGTGTAGCACACCTCTCGTGAAATATAACCCTTTGCCCCTGTTACGAATATTACCATTTTTTTACTACCCACTCGACTGATTTTTTTTTCAAAATAAACTGTTTGATTTTGAAAACTGAATGTCCGAGTCGAATCGGGGTTGATTAAAGGTCTGATTAGGGCTGGGATTTTTCGTTTGAAAATTTTAATCTTTCAAAAAACCAAAAATTTTTAAGTATTTACCTAGTGAACGACGCGTATAGAGAAATAATTTTTTTTGAAACCCTCTCTAAAAATAAGCGAATTGCTTTGTCTTTGAATTACTAGTTTAGAAAATAGAAATCGCACGTTTTAATATCGTCTAGATCGTTTAGGCCAGTGATCTCAAACTCAAATTATCCTACGGGCCATTTTCAAAAAAAGTTTGAGGGCCAAATTTGAAGTGTCTTTTTTTTTACTTATACACTTAAAACTAAAAAAAATTGACATTTTTACAATTTGAGAGACCACTGGTACGCAACCTTTTTCGATCCACGACCTCCAAAATTATTTATTTTGATGATACGAGACCCCCCTTCTTACCGACATTGAGTGAGTGAATAATTATACTTACTTGACGGTCTTAATGTACGTATTACAAACATTTTATTCGCATAAATTAAATCGTTGATTTTAGGCAGTTTTTATATTTTTAACTAATTCAAAACATAGAAAAAAATACAAAACTAGAGCTTTGTAAAATCTAAAATTAAAAAAATTTCCGAAATTATTATAATCAACGTTTTGATATGTTTGAAATTATAAAATTACTATAACATCGTAAAATTAAGATAAAACATTACGATTGACTGTATAATTTCACGTTAAATAAAATAATATACTTTGTAACTTTTTCATTTGGCGTTGAATAATTGGCGACCCCCCGATGACATTTTGCGACCCCCTTAGGGGTCCAAACTCCCCCCCCCCAGGTTGCGCGCCACTGGTCTAGACGGGGTAGACATTGTTGATTGCTGACTTTAGTGTTTGGACGTTTATAAAACGAACACGTTTGAGTAACAGATTATACTCGCGTTCGCTGCAGTTGGAAAACCGTCGACCGAAATTGGCGCCCGCGTGGTCACTTTTTTAAGGCGAACACGTCTCTCGCCGAGCTTTGAGTAAAAAGAGGGGAAGTTTAAAATTTGGCCCGCGAGCTTTTTTTTAAAAAGCCTGTATACTGCTGTGGTTTTTAATCTTTTTAATCTAAAGTAGTTTGAAAAAACTAAAAATTGTTTTTATTGTTTATCAATTACTCTTTACTATTGTTTTATATAACAATACGACTTAAAAAAACATGAATTTCTTACGATTTGTATAGTTAAAAAAACTTCTCGCGACCACCACCCCAGTGGGAATCTATTCTCGCCGGGTAAAAAGCCTTTTATTTTCGGACTCGCTCCAGCTAGAAAACTGTCGACCAAAATTCGCGCCCGCGTGATCACTTTTTTAAGGCGAACACGTCTCGCCGAGCTTTGAGTAAAAAGAGGGGAAGTTTAAAATTTGGCCAGCGAACTTTTTTTTCTGAAAAGCCTCTGTAGATAATTTGAGTTTGAGATTGGTCTGTCGATGCGAATCCTAGTCTGGCCGGGCAAAAGGTTTTATTTTCGGACTCGCTGCAGCTGGAAAACTGTCGACCGAAATTCGCGCCCGCGTGGTCACTTTTTTAAGGCGAACACGTCTCGCCGAGCTTTGAGTAAAATAAGAGGACGTCGTTTAAAATTTGGCCCGCGAGTTTTTTTTTTTTAAAAGCCTGTATACTGCAGTGGTTTTCAATCTTTTTAATCTAAAGTAGTTTGAAAAAACTAATAATTGATTTTTGTTTTCTGAAAAGCCTCTGTGGATAATTTGAGTTTGAGATTGGTCTGTCGATGCGAATCCTAGTCTGGCCGGGCAAAAGGTTTTATTTTCGGACTCGCTGCAGCTGTAGCTTGTGTGCAGTTTGGAAAACTGTCTGGCCGCCGACGACCGAAATTCGAACCCGTGGTGACCCTTTTAGGACGAACATGTCTCGCCGAGCGTTGAACTCTGACCCGTCGCCGGTGCAATCCCCCGCGACGGTCGTCATCAGCGGCGGCGGCGGCGGCGGCAGCGGCAGCGGGAGCGGGCAGCAGCAGCAGTCTCGCGTTACGCTTTGTGTGTGACATGACGACGATGGGCTGGTGTGTGCGGGTCGGCGGAGACGCGCGC